>OZ010580.1:132950185-132992134 GCA_963932145.1 Acanthosepion lycidas | reverse complement strand
GATTGCGGAAATATCCTACAAGGAGTTTGTTCCACAAAGCATCAGATTTTAGGAAGAAGCTGTCTGAATGGAATACAAAGTAAATGGGGATGATTCACCCTTGTGTATGCAGCATGGTGGGTCCCAGTTGTAACAGCATTGTGGGATTAAGGAATATAGCTCATCATAAACACATCATGGAAGTAGCAATAGAACAGCAAGTGGCTTGCAAAGTTTTGTCTGAGAAGGCAGCGTTGAAGGATGGAAAATAATTCATCACCCACAAGGCCACATAAATGTATTTGAACTCTATCGAAATAACCAAACTATATATATAAATGTGTGTCTGTGTAAAATAAAAGAGCCAAAATTTATACTAATAATTTATATATATTTGTTCTTAACCATTTGGAACAAATGAGTTTCATGTACCTGGCAATTATCAAGCACAAATTGAAAATTGATCGAGGTCATGGTAGTGGGTCAATTCATTGGTTGTCAAGGTAATGAGGGATTGGCGTAGGTCATAGGCCTGTTCTATGAAATGGGCCCATGTTGACGATTACAAAGGGAATGCCTGTAGCAAGTCAGGTATGCTGCAGTGACGGTGATGGGTTGATGAGGTTGGTGTAGCTAAATGATGTTTTACAAGACCGTGATAGTTCTTGTGGTTTGAATGTTTGCGAAATTGGAGTTGTTGCTTTCAGAGTCACTTGTTTGGAATGTCAAAGTTGCTTGGGTGTAGAGTCACTTACTTGTGTCAGTTGCTTGTGTATGGTGTCAGAGTCACTTGTTTGCCAAGTCAGAGTCACTTGTGGAGTCAGAGTCACTGTAGTGAGTCAGATTTACTACGGTTATAGTGTTGGTGATGAGGAAGGCTTGTAACTGGGTGATATCAGCATTGAGATATTATCAATCATAATGGTTGGTGTTTCGGGCCTGGTGGTTTCAAGGCTGGACAGTCAGCCACTGTAGTGAGTCAGGTTTGCTGAGGTGACAGCATTGACAATGAGGAAGGCTTTTAGCTGGGTGGTGTTGACGTTGAGATGTCA
The DNA here is from genome assembly GCA_963932145.1 of Acanthosepion lycidas. Lineage (NCBI taxonomy): Eukaryota > Metazoa > Mollusca > Cephalopoda > Sepiida > Sepiidae > Acanthosepion > Acanthosepion lycidas. Next base: position 132,991,103 of record OZ010580.1, on the reverse strand, counting down.
TCAATTGTGACAGTTGGTGTTGAGTCTGGATAGCCGGCTGCTGTAGGGAGTCAGGTTTGCCAAGGTGACCGTGTTGATGATGAGGAAGGCTTGTAGCTGGGTGATGTCGAAGCTGGATAATCAACTGCTGTAGTGAGTTGAGTTTGCAGTGGTGACATTGTTGGTGTCAATGAAGGCTTATAGCCGAGTGGCGATGACATTGAAATAATATTCTGGATTCTATGTGTGGAGAGTCAGGTAATCTGTCAAGCCTGGGAGTGGTAAGTGTCATTGAGAGGAGTAGTCATGTTGGTGACAGTGGCAGTATCCTATGTGTCAGCAGGTGGCCCTTCAGCCCACAACTGCTTGTGGTAATTATAGGTGTCCTGCTTTTAAGCAGACCTAGGAGTCCCCACTGGCATCACCTTTTCCTGTGGGAATGTTCACAATCAGCCAGTGTCACTTTCATTGCCGGGGCTTGCTTTGTAGGCTGAATGTGATGCTCAGAGCCCATGTACAGAAAACAACTTTTTATTTTGTTCTCTGCCATCATAGCATTCATACTTGGCCAGCATGCAGAATGAATCAGAAAGAGTTCTAATTGCAATGGAGTATAACACTAGCGAGCTTGAGTAAATGGATGGCAGGGCAAGTTTTAGGAGAGATAACAAAAAGACAAAATTTATTAAGCACTACAAATGACAAGAAATTGTGGAGAGCCATGACTACCAGGGTTCTGAAGGGATATGGCACACAGAAGAAGCAGTCTTATTCTTTATTTCTTGTGTATAGTGTTTATTAATGGCAATAGAATGACAGTCTGAATAGCTGTGATGATAAGTAAATAAAATCCAAAAATTTACATGATTGAAATACTGATTTCTATTTGAATTTCTGGGACAAGGTGATAAGATCCCGAATTGTTCCATGGGACAATGTCCTGGTGGATTAAAGCTTTGATTTGTGAATTTGGTGGCATAGTAATTGTGATTTCCTTTTTTTATTTACCCCATTATGGGCATTATTATATTCATAATATAACACCACCTTAATACACAGATGGAATGAAATAGCTGAAAGAAGAATTACAAACATGCTTTGTTCTCAGAAAGAATTTTATACCACTAACTCATACACAAAATTATATACACACATGGCCACTTTCATCACTCTATAAACTGATGTCACTAAATGGCTGTCATGTGATCCACCTGACTTCATCTCAACTAAAGGGAATTAATTGTCTTTTGCATCCCTACAAGAGTATGCAATAACTAAGTAGTACTTAAAAAAAAACAAGATATTCCTAAACAGAGACAGTTGAAGAAGAACAATCTACATCCATAGATTAAATAAAGGATTCAATTGGAAATTTTTTTTATGGTTATTCAGATCAATTTAGTTGTATTTCTGAATTAATTTTTGAACTGATTCAATCTTTCTTAAAAAATTACAAAATAAAATCATCTTAAATGGCCACTCTTCTAGATCTTTTTCCATTAATGTAGGTGTCTCCCAGGGCTCTAGCCTTGGGCCTGTGTTGTTCTTAATTTTCATCAATGACCTTCTTGATGCCATCAGTTCTCAATTAAGTGTCTATGCTAATGACACAACCATTAATTCCTGTCTTAATAGTAAGTCTGATCAGTTTGATACGGTCAAATTAACAGCTGATCTGAAAAATGACCCCCAGTTAGTTGTTAACTGGGACAAAGAATGATTTCTTAATTTTAATGCCTTCAAACTGAAACTGCTTTTTATTGTCTGAGAGATCCCTTCCATCAGTGTGGCTGATGCTAAACTCTGGGAGAGTGACTCATTGCACCTTCTTGGACTAATATTTTCCACTGACATTAAGTCAAAAGATTATATTGAATCAATTACTAAGTCTGCTGTAAAGAAAATTGGTTCACTGTGTCATGCCAGACAATTTTCTCACCCAAATCGATCTTACATATTTTAAATCTACCATTTGTCCATGCTTTGAATATTGCTGCCACATATGGTCTGGTGCTTCTACTATATATTTCGAGATCTTTGATAAAATCCAAAGAATCTGGAATGTTATTGGTCCTGACTTGGCATCTTGACTTGAATCACTTTCTCACTACAATAATGTAGCTTTCCTGTGCCTTTTCTATAAGTAAAAGTGGTATTTGTTGGTGAAATGCTACTTGTTGATGATACATTACTAGTTAGGGAAAGGCCACTATGTGAAATGCTACATGTTGGTGAAGTGCCACTGTGTGAAATGTTACTGGTTGGTAAAGTGTTTCTGTGTGAAGCTCTGTTGGTTAGTGAAGTACCACTGTATGAAGTGCTACTTGTTGGCAAAGTGTGATTGTTTAGCAAAGTGCTATTGTGTGAAGTGCTATTTGGTTGGTGAAGTACTTTTTTTATATATACTAAAATTTCACCCAGTACAAGGCACGTAAGCTACACAAGGTAGAGAGTTGCAGTCAAAATGGTAATTCTGAAGGAGGTGTGTGATATGAATGGAAGAGAAAAATGGTAAGAAACAATAATTATGAGCGTACGGAGGATTGACCTTTGAATTGAAGAGGTTAATATTGTAGTCACCTGGGAAACATCCATGCCACAGTCTGTTTCTCAAAGTAGCAGTTCGTGGGGAAAAGCTGAATGGAATCTTCTCCTTACATTTGGAATAGATGGCATGTCCTAGCTGTAAAGGTCTGAACTGGTGTGACTAAAGAATGGAGCTCATCTGATATGATCCACAAAATTTGTTTGCTCATTGTAGAATATTGTATATCAGTCATGGGTGAATGAATGTCCATCAGGGGATAATACAAGGTAGTAGTCAAGATATACATGTGGAGAAAAATCTACATACATATATAGTCAAGTGAGGTATACTCTTGGGAGAAGGTGAAGTAATGGATAGCAGCTCGGATTGAGGAATCAGAGAGCACAGTTCAAATTACAGTTGAATCTGTTATAATCACTTACATGCTAATAGCCTTGGGAAAGGTATGGATCCTCTTCTTCTCCCCCCAGCTATGGGTAAATAGCAGTACAGACCAGATACTATAGCTTTGGACGGCAACTGGTTTACCGCAGAAAGAAATGGCAACCTACTGCAGGAAAAAAAATCTGCCATGTTAGTCATGTATTGACAGATACATGATTGCCTAAGTGTGTATCATGCATGGCACATAACTGACTGAGTAGTTAAGAGCTCATCTCACCTACTACTGCTTTTGTCACTGACAGAAGACATTGCAGTTAATAGAAACCCCTTAGTGTCAATGCAGTTGCCCTGTAAAAGCTTGCCTGCCATGGGAGTCTGTTGATAACAGATCTGCCATCATTGGTGAAATCAGCATGGCTTTATAGTCAATGGCTCAGATACAGCTGCTGTGATTAGTCAGAAAAAGACATTTAATGATCCTGGTATTTTTAGCAGTATTCTAGAAGTAGGTGTGTGATGCTAGATGAAAGGTTGTTTTTGTCATAGAAAGAGGCTATTTTTGCCGGTCCTGATTAAACAGACAAACATGCTTTTAAGCTTATTTTACTTGTCTCTGTAAAATAGACCTCCAGGCTATTTTGCTGGTAAATATTTTTTATTAATATGAAGGCAGGTAATGTTAAAAATAACAACACACAGATTTAATATAGAAGTTTATTTATTTTCACCATCAATTGTTAAGAAAATTTAAAATCTTTTCCACTATTAATTGTTAAAATACAAGTTAAAATCATTTATTCATCATCAATTATTAAAAGTAATATAGAAGTCTTTGAATATTTTAAGCACTTCATGCATAACAGTCTCTGCAAATTCAAAACTTGCCTTTGGACGTGGTTCTCTTGTCAAGTCAACACACGTCAGGTGCACCGACTGAAGACAACAGTCACAAACCACAGAATCCATGTTGTTCAACACCTGCCTACACAACCACTGCATTGATGATCTCAAATATTCTTAGTTCTAAAAAACTATTTATATTTACTGGCAAAATAGCCTTGGTGTCTATTTTAACAGGACCAGCAAAATAGCCTATTTATTTGTATGAGCTGAGGATGCCAAAGTGAGCACTTCCATTTGAGTTAAAGTATTGGAATTCTGACAGGGTATGAAATGGTCACAGATATACAAATAGAGGACTCTAATATTATGATAGATTGTGTTATGATTGATCAGTGGTGTAGCTAGTGTTTTTTCCACCTCGGCCAATCCTCAAGTTTTCCACCCCTCCCCAGAAGAAATACATTATTACAATGCACATTAACCCCTTACGGTTTAATTATATATATATATATATATATATATATATATATATATATATATATATATATAATTATTTATTTATTTAAAAAATTATAACATAAATATGTTATAAAATCACCACAAAAATAGCCATTTTGTTTCAACACCTCTGGTGTCTTATCAAGTGATGATGTTGAATGACTTTTAAAACCATTTATTTTACATTCAGCATCATCACTTGATAAGACACTGGAGGTGTTGAAACAAAATGGCTATTTTTGTAGTGATTTTATAACATATTTATGTTATAATTTTTTAAATAAATAATTATATCTGCTCTACTCTGTATTAAGCACTCTTTTAAGAATAGTAATTGTTGGTTATTGGAATTCATTCCGTATACACCAATTATATACTTGTGTATATATATATATATATATATATATATATATAGTCAATGACAAAATTATTTGTACACCCATCAATTTTAATATTTTTATCCATTTCTCAGAATCTAATGCTCATATGATGGCATTTTTTTTCTGTGTTTCTGTTAATGTGATATTTATAACTCCTCACTGATAAATTATGAAATAAAAGTACAATTGTGTTTATTTATTTATTTTTTTTAAATAAAACTGGTGATATGTAAAAAAAATGAAGACATTACTTCTTTTTTTCTAAATTGGAAAAACTTTAAAAACTTTTTGCGATATTAAAAGAAAGATAATTTGTTTTGGTTTATAGACCCTCTGTTTTATTTAAAAAGAAAAACAAAAAAGCACATTGTACTTTTAATTTGTAGTTTATCAGTTTTTTAATATTTATTTCAATTCTAACAAGTGAGGAGTCATAAATTAAATGCCACATTAACAGAAGCAAGGACTTTTTAAATTATTTTGTTTTACAGAGTTGAAGTTATTATTAGCAAAGTAGTAGACTAAGAATTAAAAGTCTGATAAAATTAATTTAACTTTTAAAAAATGAAATAAATATTATCATACTTTAAACTTTATCATACTAAACAAAAAAAATAAAACATTGCATTGTTTTATTACTACGAAAACTTGTAAGTTGAAAAATTGCCCATTTTTGAATTTTAAATAAAGTTTCTGCACTTAAAAAAATATATTAATTTTCAATTTTCTTTTAAATTTCCATTCAATATTTCCAGAAAAAATTGGACTGCATGTGATATCCTTAAAGCATTGGAATTATTTCAGTTTATTTATCTATTTTATAATTTATGAAAAGTAACAATTTTATATCCATATTAAAGCTAGGCCTATGATATGATAAAAAAACAATTGGTTCACTTATTTATTTAATTTTTCTTCACTAACAGTTCCCAAACATGAAAAATCAAAATCAAAGAACTGGCACAAAGACTGGACTTTTCACATAAATGTGAAAAAACTGTGGATTAACTAAATTCACTTAATCCAACCCCACATCAAGCCCTTTAAAAATGTTTAAATTTCTTTCACACCTTTTGTTCATGTCTTGTAAGTGGGGTTTATCCTCATCAGCTGACAGTGTATTTTGGAGACAATTTTTTTTTTTATTGCTGGCTGACTTTGAGCCAGCCATATCAAAGACAAATTTGGCTTCATTTGAACCCTATCTTCTTCCTTATCACTGCTTTTTTTTTTTTTTTTTGCAAAAATTATTGAAATTATATTGCTGTTTTCTTCTTTTCTGAAAACTCACTGTGGACCAAAAGTGCCACCCGGAGCGGACCCCCCACCTCCACCCCAGCTATGCCACTATGATTGATGATAGCATCTATATATCTATAATATTACAACCCAGTGTTTAGACTTTACTTCTCATTAGCTTTATACAGTTGATTATCTATTATTGATGCTAGTAAAAACTAAAACAATCATTGACCTGTTTTGTAGCTGACACAGTTGCATATTTTTTCACTAGCACCAGTGATCAGTGTTTGAACCCCCATAAAAATCCAGGATTTTGAATGCTAGCTTCCAAGATGGGCCCTCTCTTTCTCAAAGTGTGTTGCAATACAATTGTCCTATTCTCATTTGCAATGATGTGCAGAAGTTTGGTGATTCCCTGGGTCAACTCCTGATTGTATGCCCCTAAGAATCAAGTAGGGGGTCCTATAGGGCCTAATACCGAGAAATCTGAGAAAGGAAGACATTTTAAATATGTAAAAACAGATGAAGCATGAAATAAACACTTTATTCAAATTAAATAAAAACTAAATTTTTATTTCACTCTTTGATTGGCTGCCTTCCTGATATGAATTCCCAAGGTCTTCACACGCTTTACTCCACTTCTGCAGGCCACTGCTCACTTGGCTTTGTAGTAAGCTAAATTTAGTAAATAACATACAAACAAATGCAAACATACCCCAAAACAAATTAATATATAACTAACTATATTTGACATTGTGCAGTCCTCTTTCTTTCATACTCTTTTATTTTAGGTAGTTTTTTATATACTAATCCTCACCTAATACAAGGCCCAAGAGCCACTCACTTACTGTTTGGTGTTGTATGAGTGTAAAAAAGGGCAAGAAATGAAGTTCATAGGGTTATACAGGAAAGATAATAGTTAACCCTAGACTTGCAGAAGTCAAAATTGTAGTGACTGGGAAAACATCCTACCACGAGTCTGTTCCACAAAGCAGTAATTCTTGAGAAGAAGCTGTCTGAATGGAACTTACTTCTTACTACAGGAATACAAAGGAATGAGAGTGATCCACCCTTGTGTACATGTCATTGTGGGTCACAGTTGTAAAAGTCTGGTGTGGTGAGATGAATGTAGTCTGTCAGAACATAAACCATAGAAGTAGCAATAGAACAATGAGATGCTTGCAAAGTTTCATCTGTGGGAAAGGGGTTATAGAGTAGAAAATAATTCATCACCCACAAGGCCATATAGATGCTTTTGAACTCTATCAAGACAAGCAAGTAGGGACTAGGAAGCTCCAGCCCAGAATTAATTGACTTTTTGGTATGATTAATTATAGTTTTGCAACAAGCATTCCTTCTTTTATTGGATGAAAGGTATATAAAGGATTGATTGATTCATTTGTTTTTTATGGTTTATCAACCAATTGCAGGTTATTTAAAACCAGAAAATATTTTTAGATTGTCAGAATATTTTTTAGATAATAATGATTTACTGATACAAGGCTTACTAATTAACTGATATTTGGGAGAGAAGAGGTGGATTCATAGCTTTCCCAAGGTTTATTGTGCATAAGTGACTCAAACCTAAACAAACCTAACTGGAATTGGAACTCAGTTCCCTGATTTTCAATGTTGAGCCATTATCTATGACACCATTGCACATCTAAACTTACAACTGCTGATATTCCCAAGTAGGCATCCATCTAGGTACTGATCAGGCTTAATGTTGCTTAATTCTAGTGATCTTACATGAACTGGTGTTTCAGTATGATATGGCCATAGAGGAACTTGATTGTGTATCAGTAAATTAGATGTAAGTTCCAATTGAAAAAAAGTATGGTTAAGTTGTATGCTCAATTGTAGTGAAGTCAACTTTAAGTAAGTTTCATGGTAAAATATTTTGTGTTTATGTCAAAGATTAACTGCATTGTTTCTTCTGTGTATTCACTCTGCTTAGAAGAAATAAACCCTATTTCCAACACAATTAGATACCTGCATGCACATTATATTAAAACATGTCTAAACTTTATTTTCTACCAAATAACAGACAATATTTATAAACATGCCAAAAAGATTTCACAATACAACACACACCGTTTAAATCAAAGTGTCTACTGGTTAGAAATTAACATTACCAATCAAAAAACTGAAACCCTATTTTTCTCTAACCTACTTTTGGGAAAAATTTCTTATAAAACCCACGGATTTCAACTTTCAGCAGTAGAAATGTGACTGTCTCTAAGCCATTCAAGCACAAGAGAATATGTGGCGTCATAGTTTTTTCCTTCTGCTTAGCGTGTACTGAAAGAAATATGTCAGTGATTTCAAACAAATCAGTTCCAACAGCAACAGCTTGGACAGTTAGTGAATCTTCACTGATGATCAAAGTCTTTTCTAAACCATGGATTTTTCTCTGGACCAATTGGCCAAAGACTTTTATTCAACTAAATACTATTTTTACTTCTTTTTTGACTCTTTTGAATACATATATATATATATATATATATATATATGTTTGTAAATAGAAATGATTTATTTAACAGGAATACCCATGTTTTCTTTATTTTTATTTTATTATTGTTTGGAATTCTGATGTTTGGATATCTAATCTAAAAATTACCTGAAATACTGAATTTCCTATATGCCCATAGCTTGTGAAATCTGTGTTGACAGCTGACAGGTCAGTATAAACTATAGGAATATGCAAATTGTATGCTACTAAATTTACACTACAGTAAGTAATAACTAATTGAAAAGTAGGGTAAGAACAATTTTTTTTTTAAATAATTGTTTTTTTACAAGTTTCTGTTTGAATTTATGGGATGCGGAGTTATTTTCATTATTTATACTATTTACATGCAGATTATTGTTCTCATCTTTTTTGTTGTTATCAGATAACAGTTATCTGTTATCTTTCGACCACCGTTCCCTACACCTTCATCAGGTGTAGGTCGAGCCAGGTAACTTACAGGGAATTCTAAACTAAATACTTTATTTAATCTACAGGGAGTAGAGACTGATCTTTTCCCACTGTCCATGTCTAGGGATATCTCGTGTAGTTCTTATTTTTTTTTTTTTTAGCATTGCTGAATTACCCGAATTGACATACATATGATGAAGGCGGGAGAACATAACAGCCAAAAAACGTTATCACAACAAAGATGAGGACAATAGTAATGTAAAAGTAGGTTCTTTTTTTTTTTTATTTAGGTACCTTTTTTTGAATAGTTAATCTTCAAATGATATCCAAAAGGTTATTTTCATTCAACCTAGCTATAAACAAAAAAAAAAATGTTTAGAAAGTATGGACGTACTAAAAAAAAATTATCACGACTTTTTCTTAAATTGAATTGACAGAGATTTCTTTGTTTTATTTAAAAAATTAAAATAATTAATTACCGACCCTTCTTTTTAGTTTTTAAATGTTTCAGTTATATTTTACTGAAAAGGATATCCATTTTACAAATGATAAATAACTCTTTAAACTTTATAAACATTTTTTCACGATACTTGAAATTATTTTCCCACTTTAATAGGCAAGTCTTCTCCGATTTTATGCTCTCATCATATGAACATCACAACAGCATTTTTATTTTTAGCGACTTCTGTAAAGCAGTAAATAAAGTTATAAACAAATATGTTCATTAAAAATTTTACATTAAAAAATTTAAAACAGTAAATTAATAATTTTTAATAATTTCAAAAACTTGTTTGTCTCTACTAAATATACAAAGAACTTTTTTTTTCATATTTACTGCAGAATCGTTAACAGTGATAGGAATCATGGCGGACGAAACGCAGCTTAATATGTACAAGTCTCAACTTCAGCAGGTATTTAAATTTCTTTCTATAATTTAAAAAATAAAAATAGTCATTTTGCGACAAATCTTCAATTTATCTTAAATAATGTTTGGCGTGTAGAATCATTACACAAATTGTCCTTTTCTGTGTTAATTATCTGTTTCTCTTTCTTTATCAACTCTGTTTTTAGCTTTCTTTCTTTCTTTATTAATTCAAACCTCTGTCTTATCAACTGTTATGTTGGCTATAAGTTTTGTTATCCCAAGCATATGTTTGTCTTCGAACTTAAAAAAAAATAAATTGTCGAACTTAGTGAGTTTGAATACAAAAAAAGAACAAAAAAAAAAACTTAATTTTCCGTTCTCACTGTCAGATCTGGGAAAATCTTATTCTTAAGTTTGTATTTATTCGGTATTGTTTCCCAACAATTTTCGAGAAGAACATTTTTTAAATAAACTCTGAAAGAAATTATTAATGTAATACCCTTTTTCCCAGATTTTACTTATTTATTGATTAATTAATATAGTAAATTGCTACTGTTAACTTTACACAAATTCTTTTAGACGTTTTTAATATTGTAAGTTTCTTTCTTTCTTTCCATATGTGAATTCTAAATGAATTACTGCTTTATTCATCATAATAGATTTTAATTTCGTGCTCTGCAAACTTTTATTTTTTAAAAAATCAAACTGTATGCCGTTGGACATGTTTGAAAATAATGATATAAAAAAACAAAACAAAAATTATTGGTGTTTTACCTTCTTTCTTTAGACAGAAATAGAAACAGAAGATTAATATTTTTATGAACACTGCTAATTTTCCTCAGGTTAACGAACCTAGTTTTACTTTATCTTATTCTTTTCTATAGTGTGGAGTTTGGTTAAAAAAAAAAGTCCTAATTAAATTTTCATTTTATTATTTATTTATTTATTTATTTTACAAAAAAAAATTATCTTTCCAACGTAGTTCGGTAGTTTGTTTTGCTGTCTTAATGAACATTAGTTGTTTGTTTTTTTTGGTAGGACTTAATTTTCTTGAAAATGAAACTTTTAAAAAAGTAAACGATCTACCCTCTGAGGTAGGGGTTCCATTTTAAAATGTATTGTATAATTTTAAAATGGACACTGACTTTGTGTCCAACATGGTCATTGAATGTTCAATACGATGTAAATAAATATATTACTAAACTGGACCCTGATTTCGTGTCCTCTTTTATGCAGCTATGTGGGTGAGTTACATGCCTTTTAATCTTTGTAGGCTTCCGTACTTAAAAAAAATATAAATTAACGAAAAGGAGTCGCTATTTTCATAAAAACGGACTCAAAGTAAGTGTTCAGTTTAACATTGCAATTACGTACACAAATTTTGAAGTCTTTAACTCTTTATCAATCTAATGTTGAATTTCTTTTTCACAACAATGAAAAAAAGTAACCATAAAATAAAATCGTTTCGTTACTTGTAGTTGTATTTTACTTTGTTTACAGTTTTTACACTTTAAAGCACAAAAATTCTAACTTTAAAAATCCCTTCTCTGCTAAAAAGAGTAAACCATTATTTTTATTTTTTTTTTATACAATTTATTGTCACAACCTATAATATTGTTTAATAAATCTTGAAGTCAACATTTAAACCTGGAATGAAAGAGCTGATTATCTTCCATCTTTAAAATTTTCACTGATCTTTTTTTGAATCTCTTGAATTGAAATCAATTTAAAATCATGTTGAAAAATATCGCTTCGTATTCGTATGAATAATAATTGTCGATTTTATTTTTTAACATTGGAAACACATTTCGGATTCCCAGTACTGAATAATAATTACCTCGGATATTTCTTTTACTTTGTCTCCTATTCAGATTACTTTTTCTTTCTTCTTCCTTTTTTTTTTTTTTTAAAGCTATATTAAAATAACTATGGTCAGGTAAACTAACCATTTTTAATTCTTGTGAATATATAGGCCCTTAGGCATAATTGCGAATCTCGAACGACGGGTAGTTGCTGTTTGTTTTTTTTTTAGGTTTTGTTTTCTTGTGTAATAAAAAAAAATGCTAAAATTGCTTTCATGAACTATTTGAAGTTTCAGGATACGCAAAACAACAAATTCTATGTTGTTTAGGTACCACCACGGACTTCTACTCAACCCCGGAAAAACGCATTTTAAATAATTTAAAAAATCCTTCTTTGAATTTAAATTTTGATTTTATTTGAAAGATAGTAAAAAGCTCATCCAAATTAAAAGAAAAATTAACTTCTGTATATAGATAGTTTTTAGGCATTTTTTAAAACCTTGACACGTTTTCTTGTTGCCCCCTCGAACCGCCATTATAGAAGAAAAATGTAAACAACACATTTAAAATATGTCCTAGAGATATGTTTGAAGTCAGTGCATTTAATGATCAACTGGATTTTGTAAAAGTAATGTTTACTTTTTAATCACGTTTATTTACACGCAGTAGCCAATTAAATGTATAATCATACCCCTTCTTACTTAAAAAGCGCGCGAAAATAAATACATGTAACATAAAACAAGTTAAGTAGTAGTGCATTAAACAAAAAAAACATTATTGGTATATGTTTAAATTTGAAACTTTAAAAATAACACTATCTTTATTCTTTAACCTCATAACCAATATTTTAATATAATTTTTTATTCTACGATTATATGAAACTTATAATGAATAATTTAAATTTTTTTTAGCTATATTTAGCAGTAGTGTTGTTTTTTTTTGTTTTTTTTTTAAATGATACTTTTGAGTTTAAAATACACTATTTTTGTACCTGCTTGATAAAATAAGTTGCACCCAATATTTTGTGATTTTTTTTTTTTTTTTTTTTTTTTTAAATTCTGAATTTAAAAGTTATTGAATTATCTTATTACGCTTCTGATGGGGAAAAGTAGTTGGCAATTCAAAATCATTTTCTTTTTGAATATCTATATATACCAAAAAATCATCCAACAGATTTTCTTAAAGGTTCACACTTGAAGAGGGCATTAAATTTTTCACATTTTTCAAGTCTACAAAAATATTTAATAAATAAGAAGAGGTTATATTTTCCCGGATTTAAATGGCCTGAAATATAGTCTCCTAAAAATTCAAATATATCTGGCATTCATTTTTACTGAGAATAACTAGTATTAAATTTATGATTGTCCAATGTGAACAGAAATAAAAAATATTTCATTGTAATTTTCAATTTTAAAATGTTATATCTTTATTTAAACTTTATTTTAGTTCAATTTTTAGTTTTATTTTTGTTAATCTAACAAAAACATTTGGGTTCATCATTACAATCTTCATTTAAATAAAAAAAAAACAAAAAAAAACAATGTGAAAAATCGTTTGTGATATCAGCAATATGGTATTGCATCCCACTTGGGACAATTCTTTTAAATCGGGGAAATGCATTAGTTAACCATCCCAACCCCCTTTACTCCAAAGGAAAATTCTTTGTTGTTTTCTTTCATTGTCTTTTTCTCTTTCTTCTCCTCCCTCCATAATAAAATGCATAAAGATTTAAAATTATTGATATCTTCTCAAAAATGGCAACTGGCTCAGTGATTGACATGCATAATTTTTTTTTTTTTTTTTTTTTTTTTTTACCTAGAAATTACATAAAAGAATTTCTGGGACACAGTGGTTCTTATTTCTGTCACTCTCTCTAGGTGTCATTTTGCGCTACAGTTGAAATAAAAACAAAAGCAATAAAATGTAATAGAATTTCTTTAAATTAAATCTTTTAGATTTAATAAATAAAAGAAACTACACTAAACAAACTTAGATCATTAAAAATTCCTGCAATTAACATTTGGCACACATTTTGATTATTTTATATAACAATTGAATGCTAATATGTATAAAATGTGAGTCCTCTGTGGAGTTTACACATTAATTATTTTGGATGAATTTGCCAAAAATGACTTTAAAAATTCCAAATATAGCTTTGTGTGAGGATCATGGAAATTAACTTTTTGCAAAAAGAATAAAGAATTAACATAAAATACAAGGTAAATTTTTATTTACTACTTAATGATATTCTTTTTAAATTAATTTTCATGAAGAACATACATATTTTTAATACAGTATTAAACCTTTTTGAATATAAGGTCAGTATATTTGTCACTTTCTGTCAACCTACTTATATTCTCTTTATTTGCTGCCTTAATCTTAAATCTTTTTTCCAGCAGTTACCATTTTTGAAAAATATTATTTTGCAATGTCGTACTTTTAAGGTGCAAACATTCTCTTACTTATCAGACCACAAAATGCTGATAGTGTGAATCAAGTCATCAGGTTTTTTGTAATTTCCCTTTGACTTACTGTAAAACTGATTTGAAGGGGCTGTTGGGTGCAGTGAAATGCCTTAGATTATCTTATTTTATCCAATCATCAGTGGTTTTTGTTCATTTTAGTTAATCTTGACTTAACATATTTATAATGAATCTTATATTTTGCTGATCTAATGAAAATTATTTAGAAACAGGTTATTTTTCTTTTGTAATTTTTTTAACAGATAACTTATACAGGTACCTCCACAAAATCGCTAAAAAATCAGCATACATGCTCCAAAACCTAATAAAAACAGTTTTTTCATCAAAATCGTTATGTTGTTATTAATAGGAAGGGTCAAAGTATTTTTTCTTTTTTTTCTTTTTTTTTTTTTTTTTATAATTAAATTTTTACTCTGTCTTAGGGCATTTGAAATTTTGTGTGTTTTTATTATTTTTTTTTTTTTTTTGCTGCATCAGTGGTTGTACTAACTTTTTTAGCCTCTCTTTTGCGGCGACAGACACATTGATTTGGGAATCCTTGCAGAAATCAAATGATTGCCAGATTTTAATGAAAGTTTCATGACTTATTCACTAATGAATGGAATTATATTTGAAATTTTTTTTTCTTAAAAAAATCTTGGTAAGAATTTTTTTTTTTTTTTTTTTTTTTTTTTTTTTTTACTTACCCTCTTACTTAATTTTATGAAAACTTGAGAAATTCAATGTGATGATTTTTATTGACTATATTAATTAAAAGTAGAATTCTTTGAAGAATCTAAATCACCTAATATTTTTGACAAAATTAGACCCAGTCTTACCGAAAATCTGTTTTGGATTGAAAAATAAAAACACACACAAGAAAACTAAGACATTATTTAATTAGAGAAACTTTTAATTGCTTTTATGAATAATATATATTAAAGACAATATTGTCTGGAGAAAAAAATATTTTCAAGATTTGTTTTCATTTGTTTACAATTTCGAACTGAATAATTTATAAAGGTTTTAAATCTTTTAAAATTAAGTTTCAATGTGATAACTCTTAGAAAATATTGTTATTAAATAAAACTATATTTACTGATCATATATTGTAAAGCTTATTACAATCTGACAACCCTGAATATTTTTAAAAGAATTTTGATTTGTTTTTGTGTGTGTGTGTGTATATATATATATATATATATATATATGCAGAATTTCCTGCGTATTGATTTACAAACTAATAAATCTATCATTAAAAGGTGCTGTGTTTTAAGGGTTGAAATGCTTTATTCTGCTCCACCATACTTAACTATAAACACATTTGCCGGTCAATTAGCTGTCAATAAGTTGATTAACATGTCAAAAAAACAAGGCCCTGTGGTTAAGAAACATTTTATGCCATAAATAATATTTGTTTCAAATCAGATTAATTTAACTTTAATTTGGTTAATTTTCCACAAATAATCGTTCAGAAATATATATTTTTGCAAGATTTTTAATTTAGAATTAACTTTTGTTTACAAATCTGTCAAAATTGCAGATTTTTATCGATTTTACTGAAAAAAATCAATTCCGATCAATATAATTTCTATTTGAAATATACCACAAAGTATTTTTATGACTGGAAATAATAAATTTTAAATCCTTTAGTTTTCAATTAAATAAATTTCATAAACAGGAATGCAAATTTGCTAACTTGGATTTTATAATTAACTTTGACTCGATAGATTGAAAAGTCAAAATATGTATTCTTTTACTACAAAATAATATTTTTCTTATTATTTAGAGCTGAGATTAAAATGAAAGGGAGAAAGCTAAATGTTTATTCAACTCGGAATTGAAACATGGAGATTTTTATAAATCCAACAATTTTAACAGAGGACAGTATAACACACAATAGATTATCCTAAATCATGTTTATTTTTGACAGAGGAACAGATGGTTCTAGATTTTTTTTTTTTTCTTACTAAAGATGATATCAAAATCTATCTGCCCAGAAACCCAGAGGAGCTCTTAGCAATTTTTTTTTTTCCTGGAAAAATAAATGTATGGTATAAAATCTGTGTGTGAGGAAAAGGGAAATAAAAAGTACTCTGAAGATAATTCTTATGCTTTCCAAAATTTCAAAATGGCATCTGCTTTTTCTTTGAAAACAAATCATTTTGTTCCTAGTGATTGATTTAATGAATTTTAATAATTTAAAATTTTACCTATTCAGAAAAGGGTTTTTTTTTTTTTTTTTTTTTTTTTTTTTTACAAGAATTCTTTCAACTGGGCTTTCTGATTGGCTAAAGTTGGATGCCTGGACAACATAAAAGGTGAGAGCCTGTCTTTTCCAGGGATGTAAGAGAATTCAATCAAAATTATCAAGTAGCAACATCAATATGAAGACTGGACAGACAACTAATCAGCCAAATTTTGGGGATAGAGTGGAAAATGATTGATTGAGAAATAAATATCATTAAACAGAAGTGCTCCAAACTCTACCCATCCTCCTAAGGGCTCTTGGTCAAAACCTTTTGATTTTGATCCTTGAAGAGTTGTAACTCCGAGCAAGATGCTGTTAAGCTGAAGAATTACAATAAACAAAGAAATTTTAACTTAAGTTGGTGATTACTTTTGATTGAAGGCCTGACACCACTATTCTCTGTCTACACCAATGCTGTTTTTATTTTGCTACTACAAGTTTGTTCTTTTGTAGTAGTCTTGTAGCATATGATATAGCACTCCAATCATAGAAGGGATAATTCAATGTTAAATAATAAATAAAGTTTTGAATAAAGTTTTTTTCTACCCTTTTTTTAAACAGGCTTTTTTTTTTTTTTTTTTTTTTTTTTTTTTTTAAACACTTTTCTTTATGTAAACATATATTCAACTCCAAAGACATTTTGACCAACACTATCATAATACTTCTTCAGATCTGAATATACAATGTGGGTTAAGAGGTTGGTTGGTAGTGAAATGAAGCCAATGAGTAGTAGGTTGACTTGTGTACTGAATATAAATTCTCAGAAATACTGATTGGGTAGGAGTTTCTATTTTGCAAAATGTTTGGAAAAAATGCTGATGTTTAAACCAGTAATAGTTCCAATTGACTTTCATTATAAGGCAAGTAATGTTGAAATAATTTCTGAATTTTTGTAAATAAGATTTCATTTTTTTTTCTTTTTTTAATTTTTAGGTTGAAGCTTCTTTAACCAGTGATCCAGACAATCAAGATCTGTTAAAATTGAAGAAAGATTTGCAGGTGGGTAACATTCTATTTTTCTCTTTCCTTGTTTTAGTCTTCATATCAGTCTTTTATACTTTACCAATGCCAACTATATATACATAAATGTATACATTTATACCTTGTGTGTGTGTGTGTGTATTTTAATTGATATTTATCTACCAAATGTTTCTAAATTTTTTTTTTTGTTTTTCTTGTAAATCACTTGTTAAAAAGAATTGTCAAAAAAATATTTGTTAGGAAAGGATTTAGAAATCTCAATCATTTGGAAAGGATTTAAGTAAATATATTTTTTATAACAGATGTAGATTGACATGTAAAGGAATTTTTCTTATTTTATATTTTGTTTTAGTAACTTGCAATACATTGCTACTTAAAAAAGGAAAATGTTTTATCTTTTACTAACTATATACTCACGTATCATGCAACTTTTGAAGACCTAATTTGACTACAGTATGTGGATATATAGTTTGGTCAACAGTGTAGCCAGGATCAGCAGTATATATGCTAATTTTATATTTCTTGTATGATGTGGCCTCCTTAAAATTAGCTTCAAAATTCGGTCTTCAAAAGTCACATAATACACAAGTATATACGGCAATTATAAGATATTGGTTTATAGTTTGCTTTTTAATTTTTTGATATTTGGTTAAAATTGGTAATGAATTACTGCATTGACATGATGTAAGAAAAATTGAAGCAATATTGTAATAGTCACTTTTAGCTTAGACATTATATGATAAAACCCTTTGTTCCTTCATTCTATTGCAGACTCCATATTGGGCATGAGTTAATAAAGACCAGTTATTACTGAATGTTCATAAATTCTTTCTGTCCCAAACTATCAAATTATCTCATGGTCATATATTACATTTCTTGGATAAATAGTGGTGTTACTTAGTGGTGTGTGTATCCTGAGTAATACATGGCAGATTGTGAAGGGTTACATGGTACTAGAAGCAGTAATCACTGACTTGCCCTATTAAGAGAGGTGGTTTCATGCATTAGTACAAAATACACTATTTCAGCAAGAATTTTAATTCTGTGTGCTGATTGTATTCATCACACTGTTAACCATAAGTTTAATTCTGCATCTTTCTATAGACCTATAATGACAAGGTGGCTAAGTGGTTAAGGCAAGGTACTGCTAATCCAATCTATAGACCTAGCATAGTCTAAAAAAAGAAGAAATAGATTCTGAATAGTTTTCTACATTTATCTTATTTCCTAGCAATTATTTTTTTCTTGTATTATTTAAGGTGACCCTCCCTCTATTTTAATTGCCTTTCTTTTCATATTATTGTATGCAAATAATTACCATTGATAAATTTAGTCAGTCACACATTTCAGATCAATATCTGGCCTGACCTTTTAAAGGTAACCTTTCAAAAGTTCACCTTTTAGTATTTCTTTTGTTACCTACTAAATTCAACAATTCTTTGTTATACCCAATGTTTGTTTTTAACCATTTGTGATCACAGATGTTAAAAATATCTAAAAAGTGTTGTGTGACTACATTCAAAATAATAGATTACAATTGGTTATTTTATCAATCAATAGTAATTAATGATACATAAAAAAAAAAAAAAATGTATAATTTTCATTTTGAGTAAAATCTGTTAGAATTAAATATTTTAAAAGTATATTACATATCGTTTAGTTGACAATTTTGTGATTGTATTTGTCTGAATATTCATTTGTGATTGGTGTTAACAGATTTATATTATTTGGCACTGGTATTTGAATGGTGTTTGTTATGAAGTCTTTGAAAGATTTCTGCTACTTTAAATCTGTATATTCTTTTATCTAATATAACATCTTTATACATGGAATGCTGAAAGTCTTTTCTGAGGCAAATAAAGCAAATGTTACATGATTGTTTTTTCCAATTTTATTAGCAAAAAAATCCTTTAAAAAAAAATTCTGGAGCCGAATCAAGCATATTGTTACCATTTAAATATTTTCAGTTTTTTACTTTATCCTTGGCATTAAAAGGAAAACAATTCTGTTCATTTAATTACAATGAAATGGCAAACATTCTACATTTGTTGCAATTTTTCAAATCAAACTCTGTTTTAATGTCATCAGAATAGACAAACTCATCACATCTCCTTTAATAGTAGGCATGCATTTCTACTGTAATGGAGTTTTGTAGCTGTCTGAATTGGCATATGCTGTAAAATAAGAGTTAATGACTTCTGCAAAATTTTAAAACAGAATTTGACTCTGGAACATTGAAAACTACAGGTTTTAAAAATACCTAGTAATTATAATCTCTGCATAAATACACTTTAAATTTATCTAAAATTAAACTTTGAAACATAAAAAATTATTTATATACAACCTTCTAGGTTAAAATGTAGTGTCATGTAAAGATATGTACAGGGTTTTGTGCCCTGTTTTTTGTTGTTTTCACTAATAAATAAAACTTGGTTATTTATATCTGAGCAAATTTGAGTTTCCAATGAAAGGGTGTTTTCTAACTAATCACTAATGACCAATTTAGAAAAAGAGAAACTAATCTAGGTAGATAATGATGTGCTATAGTTAAAATTAGTGAAATATGGTATTGACTTTGAATTGCTTTATCCAGGAAATAGTTGATCGAGGAGGAAGTACATTCACACCTGGTTGTCTGGTGATAACTGCTGGAGTTGATATCATTGCTCTGCTTTTGACTACAAAAAGAAATGACACTTTCAGAATGTGACAACTTGTGAAAGTATTTTTGACTATATAATTTTTTTGTGGCAACAGACATTGGAAGATGCCAAGTTGTTATTTATATGAAATCAAAAAATCCAGGCCACTTTAAATTGACTTGGTTGTAACATTAGCTGTGTATCAGGCCAATTAAGATTACTTCTTTTTTTCCACTGCATTCTTTTTCAAGGCCTCTCAATTGCAGTATCCTTATTGTTAATTTCACTCGGTTGTTTTCTGTTGTCATAGCAGGATATGAAAAAACAATGAAATTCAAGGATCATTTGCCTTTAGTAGCAATATAAGCTTTTTGTACAGCAAATGAAGTAACATACAGAGTAATAAAGTTTAACTCACTACAGTCATCAATAATCTAAAAAATATTATTTTAAAATACACATCTATATATCACAGCATGTTGCTATGTCAAATATGCATATACTGTAACAAAGTCTATTTCAATTACAAAATCTACATTATGAAACAGAAGATTTCCTCTAGGATACTTCTCCACTTTGATCACATCTGATATAACATAAATATAGCAAGAGTGTATAAATCTATATCATGACCAATTTTTCATTGTTTTTGATGTCAAACTGTTTACACCTTACCACTTAAGGATTATCAGAGATTACTGATAAAAATATTGCCAACTTGTTTAAACATCTTGTCTCATAACTAGAAAAATATCAAATTTGAATTTTTTTTTTTTTTTTTTAAGTTCTTGAATTATAAAGTGAAATATTTCTCAAATGTTTGTGGCATTCTTTGCATATTTTTCCTAAACAAGTCTGTTTGCCTCAATATTTCCTGTACTTAAATGTATATGTGTGCGTGTGCATGTATGTATGTGTGTGCTTGGAAGAGTTAATATTGTTCTGCTTTTATCTCTTCTGCTCCTCCTTAGTCCTCACAGTCTATGTTGGTTGAGTCAATCTAATTTGTTCTCAGACTCTTGTATTTCTAGATGAAGGGGCGATACACGCTCTTCGTATGTTTTGAAAGCCTCACAGACGGTGCTCCCTGAGTAGTAAGTATATACTCCACAGTTTGACTACTTGAATAGTAACACTTCTGTGGTGGGATATTGAAGTATAGAACATCATGTGTTTAATAAATTATAAAAAAAAAATATATATATATATATATATATATATTATATATTATATATATATATATATATATATATATATACACACATCTTATTATCTATTATTCCTCCTGACCCTCCTTTTTAGTTATGTATCCAACTGCTTCCCACCGGTTGTATGCCTTCTCCCATCTTGTAAATATCCCTTAATTTAAGGTTGATCATTTCAAAATGAAAAGTTTTAATTTTTATATCTTAATGTTAAAATTTTCAGGGAATGCCTACACTCGGCTGTGAACAGTTGATTTTTTTCTTTTTTTTTTTTCTCTCTAATTATTAAAATAATTCTATTTTTTTCAATATTGCTTTTTAAAGCTTTTTTTGCATAATTTTTTGTGTCTAAAGTTGTATATATTTATTTCTAAATTAAGATATTAAATTCTTTGTTCAAAACCAAGTTTTTCAGCATGGGACATTTGAGTTTATAATTTCATTATGAAGTTATTCACTTTTGTAAAAAAAAATCTAAAATTAAAAAAAATGTTTTAATTTTTATCAGCCATTTAACTTACATTTGTAAAATGTTCTATATCATCAGAAAAGTTCACTACATAGAGATGAACAAATTACTCACATTTATGTTGTGAAGTTTTTGGTGTTAATGGTAGATTATTATTAATCAAGAAATATTGAACATAAAGAAAATTCAAAGCAACATAGTGTTTGATATTTTATTATTACAATGCAGTTGCAAAACTACTTAAATACCACTTATTTTTTGTTGGTGTAACTTAAAGAATTCTGCAACTTCATTTTTCAGCTTAAATAAAAATTCACATCAGATAGATGATGTGACTATAAGTATTAGCAAAGCCAAGTCATTTCAATCTACAAATGATGTCTAAAAAATTGATCCTTTATTATCTTGATTAACATAAGATTTCAAGATATTAACTGCTCAATAAATATTTATCTGCAAAATAACTTTGTGCTAATAGTTTACTGCATTTAGGTTAAATATGCATCTGTAGTTGTAGAGGTATGATACCAATACTATGTTGCTAAAACTATTATTACAAGCTATTAACTTGGTCATTTAATGATTTCTGATACAAGATTCTTGATTTAAGCATTTTTCTTATATGTAAATCCACTAATTTTTTTTTCCCTGATCAAATTTAATGCTATAAAAACAGTATAATATACAGGAAAAAAATTAAAAGGAAAAACACATTTCTGATTCTGTTAATGAGCTTTGTTCCATTTGATTACAAAAGTTTATGGTGGAATCCATTTTAATCAATACTAAAAAGAACAGGTTGCAAGATAAATATAGGATTGAGGGTAAGGGAATTTATTTTTTTTATTTTTAGATTTGAAAACCATATGCTGATTTATTTTCTGTTTTGATTTAGTCCAGTTGATCTTTAATAGTTTGTCAGCTGAATTTATAGTAAGATAGGGAAAAGTAATCAAGCAGATATATTTGCATCTGTCAATATGTTTCATTAAATAATATAGACATTGTGTCTATTTATTTTTATACTGATTCTTTCCAGTCCTCTAATCAGTTCCTTGATGTTAAGATGAAATCTATCAAGTTTTTTTTCTAGCCCAAGTACTTTTGATCTTTTCAAGATCATCTTCAGGGATAAATTACAAAGACAAACTTATTGTAACTGCAATAAAATCTGCATTCCATTGTGATGATGATTTTTAATATATATATTTCCTCAAAAAGCATGGCTATGCCCATACTACGCCCTATATGAAGTGGAAAGAAAAGTTTTGCTGCTACTAAAAATCAATGTCCTTGGGTTTTCAAAGGAAGTAAGTAATATCACCACCGGACACCAAACTCTTACAACCAGTGTTAGTTTCTCTTCATCCCAGGTTTTCATTTAGACAGATCAGCAATGTAGCAGTTTTACATTTAATGGATTTCCTTACTGGGGGATTGTTGTAGAATACCTACGGACGATAATGTCTCCATTCACATAAATACAGTAGTAAATACTGTATGTTGGTATGCAGTTAGATTCATTGTGGAATTCACTTGACTCACTTCTAGCAGTTGATTATTACTTCTATGCACTGCTGGCAAATCTTGTGTGTTGTTCATGTCCTAAGTGTTATCGTTTATTACCAACCTTCATGTGATTATTCTATTCAGTAACCTTCCCTAGGTTACAACAGGGATCCAAAGAAAGAAGTCCTACTTTCTCTACTCACATTACAAATAGTAAAATGAATATACTCATTAGATAGATCATTTGCAGCATGATTATACATCTATGAATGATCGCTATGAAAACACTTTCTTACTTTTTCTTAAGTTAATCAATGATAAGGTTAGTGATTTTCTTTCTTCTGTGCCTATTTAATTCACAAAATCTTTATTAAATTTGTGTTCTGGTAGGGACAGTGAAAATACACATCCTACACAGTTTATAAGTTATTACACAGCACACTTGTAAAAAGGATATAGGCAAGAAATATTGTCTTTATGAACTTCATTGCACACTCTAGCCAAGAATATTTACAAACTCTGTTGTATATAATCTTCTTAAATGCTTATTGTTGTTATTCAGCCTGTTAATTCCTACATTTTCTACCACCAATAAAATAACACAATGAAATGGTGATATAAACCCAAGTGGGTATAACATGTAATGTGCCATAAAATACAACAATACCTTGTTCTTTAGGACCTGCATTCACAAATTTGATATTGAAATATAGAAAGTAATCATATCAAGTTTATTAAATCTTGTAAGCAATTTAAACACTTTTATATTCCATTTTTTTTGTAAATTATTTCAAGCATGAAACAGGTTTATATAAATTTGGATTTAATTGTTTATTTAAGCAAATATTTTCTGTATATGGATAAAGGATTTAAGCATTAATATTTTAGTAATGGGTGTGAAGTCTGTTTTATTAAACGGGAAACTGTCTGTGATGTGATTCAAAAGTTTTGAATACTTTTAATCATCTTTATCAAAAACACCCAAATTGTCCCATGGATGGCTTGGTTTTGATTTCAATGGACCATTCTGTAAATTGATGTGTTAACATAAAAAACAATTAAATATTGTTCAATATATTTGATAAGTGTATTTTTTATGATTTGTTAGGTTGTAATTTACAAGTGTGACAAAATGTTTGAATTGTAATTTCTAGTTCATGCGTTTCCATAGATATGTCTTCCTCTCCAGTTTATTAAAAATAATCTTTATATTTTAGTTTTACATACAATATAAAACTAGTTATTAAACCAAGATGTTAAAATTAAAAAAAAAATTTGAATGTTTTATAATTTACCTTTTTTTTTTTTTTTTTTTTTTTTTTGTGCCTTCATGATGCCACTTCTAAAGAAGCTTTATGAATAAGCATTTTAACTAAACAAATATTTTTGTAAAACTTTTGCGTAAAATGATTCCTCAAATCCTAAAATTTCACATTTAAATAAACTTTAAAACTGATTACTGATTGGTGTAATCCTTTCTCTAGAATAATGGATTAACATCTGACTTAAAGTATCTGCTATACTATTCTATACTTAAGTAAAATGCATAAACTAAAGCTTAGTAAATAATAGAGCAATTTAACCATAAAGCCACCTAAACAATAATTAGCAAAGGTAACTGTTTCTTTCAAGATCATGGCATAAATAAGAGCATAAAGAGTAATTTTATTTTTAGAAATAATTTACATGTAATCATTAATCTCTTATTTTGTCAAAAAAAATATGTAGAAAATTTCTCCTTTAATCAATAAAAAAGTAATAATTTATTTCAAGTCTATCACCTTTTGAAAGCATTTGAATTTTGCTTATCTGAAAGGACAACAAAAAATAGGCAAATTTTTATTTATTTTTAAATTTATGGAGAGGACATTTTCAATTTTATCTGTATTTAACAAGGAGGTTTTCTTTGATATTCATTGACTGATCATTTTGTCACCAGTTTTTACATTCTAACAATTGATACAGACACTAAGTTCTCAAAACTGTATGCAGAAACAGCAAAATAACAGACATCTTCCCTTCTATGAGCCTTTCAACTGTTAAGTTATTGGTTCTATGAGGAGTTCCGTTCTTCTCTCTTGTATGAGTTTGAATGAATGAATGATTTTATATATATATATATATATATATATATATATATATATATATAACAAACAAATGTCTATATGAGTCTGTATGTGTAGCTACTGTAGCATTGCAGTGTTCAATTTCCCCAACTTCCTCATCACAGGGATGCTAATGTGTCTGCTCCACTGGTGTTATACCGCCATTTCTTCTCCTCAGTACCTGTTCCTTATGGGTTGTGTTTTGCTAAGCCCATTCCAGTCCCATGTTTTATTTCTTTGTTATTTACTCTATAAGAATGCCACCTATCATAGTTTCTTGTCTCTTCAGGAGGTGATTGAATTAACACTTCAACTGCTGAACATTGGCCCAAATGCTGGTAATCCAGAAACTGAAGATGGTGAAAGTGGCATTGTCCCTGCTACAACTGAAGATGAGGCTGCTGATAATTTTCAGACCACTTGGAGTCCAGGTGACTCCTGCTTGGCTATTTGGTCAGATGATGGACAGTTAGTATTGTTACAAATATCTCTAAATTATAGTTTTGTTATCTTTAATCACTGCTATACCTTCTGGCTTACTTTTTTTTTTTTTTTTTTTTTTTTTTTTTATTGTAGATCAGTATTGAAGTGACTATTGAGACTAGGCCTAAACTTATGTACTTTGTCTTTATTCATGCTTGCTTAATTTGTAAGAAATAAGAACCATGTTTTGTTAAGGAACATATCTGATTTATTCTATGAGACTGATTAACAATGGCGTATTTTTCTCATTTTAGGGATATAATTATATGAATATTTTAATTGAAGTATGCAATGATGGTGGTAGGAATATATTTTTAAAAGATTTGGGGGATTTTGAAAAAATGTAAGTGGTAATCTAAATCTGTATTTGGATTATATTCATTAAGATGTTATAATAACTTAAAACTCTTGACCACGAATTTAAAAAATATAGACTTGGAATTTGTTAGTGAGCTGTTCTGGTTTATAGTAAATAAGCATAAAGTGAGATGTTGGATTTAAATTTCCTTTCATGAAAATATTTAAAAATTATTTTTGCACCAACCTAATAGCAAAAAGTTTAATTAAACCCTTATTTAACTATTACTTTCTTTAGACATTATCTTTTCTTTTTTTTTTTTTTTTTTTTTTTTTTTTTTTAAAAAAAAGAAAAAATGACTGATATTTCATTAATTCCTTCTTGCCTTTGAGGTATTATGAAGCAAAGATTGACGAAATCTTATCCGATGGAACTTGCACTGTTACATTTGATGGTTATGGAAACACAGATGTCACTCAGGTAAGTTTACTATATTGGCTTTGAAAATGCTGGATGAGTCTATTCACTTTGTTTTTCATAATTTTTGAAAATTTTTTATTGGGAATGATGTTTTCTCTATTAAATAAAGTTTTAGTGAAACCATGAAATTTTTTCTCTTTCCCAAGACACATTAGATCATTGTATAAATTAAACAAAAATTATGGTTGAGAGACAATACAAGATTTATGGGGAGTAGTCCAATCACAAAATGTTTTTTTGTTTTTTGTGTGTGATTGCCCATTTAATTGGATGATAAATTGATTTTTCCTTATGTGTGTGTGTTTAAACATTTTATTTTTTTTAAAAAGATACTTGTACTTGAGTAGAGGCTTAAATCCAACATTTTTAATTTTAAACGTTTTTTTGTTTTTTAATGGGTACTCATAGTCTCTACTCAAGTACAAGTATCCTTTTTAAAAAAAAAATAAAATGTTTAAACATATATAAAACTTCAAATGTTATGTATTTGAGTAGACACTCCTGTTTTTATTTTTTAAGCAGTGTTTCTATCAACCTGAGCACTTGTGAAAACTTATTAAAGAAAATGTGCCATCCATTTGAGTGTGCAGTATTAGTGGACAAAATACTCTTTGAAATATGGAGTGTCTACTCAAATACAGATATCCACTAAAAATAACATTTGGAGTAATAAAAAATGTGGGATTAAAAAAAACAAAAAAAAAACAGCTCATAATTTGAAATTATTCTGCTTGTTTTTAATAGTTCTTATTTATTAAAGATGGAAATATATACTGTGTTGATATTTTACAATGAAGCAGCTTAAATATGTCACTGAATTCATCTGTGTTTAATGTTGGGCAGGTAAACTTATTAAGGGCAGTAGATCCTGATAATGATCATGGAGCAGATGGAATGGGACCAGAGGCAAAGAGGTTAAAATCAAAGTAAGTTACTTTAAATTTCTCTCTTGACTAAACTGCACTGACATGGAAATGCAAACTGAAATTCTTTCTGTTGAAATATTTTTTTGTTTAGTAGTTTCTTTGACACATAATGATACATTGCAAATAACTGCAGAATAATTTTATTAAATTGAAAAGGATAAATATGCTTTAAAACTTCAGGACAGAGTATTTGTTGATTAAATATTGATGTAAAAGTTGAAATATCTGAATTTTTTTTTTTTTTAATTGGATTTTGGCTAATATTAAAGCTCTTCATTTTTGTTAGTCTATTCCCTCTTTTATTTCAGCTGACTTTTTTTTTTTTTTTTTAATTTGACTGCAGTTGTGAGTCATTTGTTCTTTTTACAGAACAGCCTACCTAGCTGAAAATCTAATCCAGCAATGACTTGTCACAATATATAATGAATCTGTTCTGCAATAGTAGAATGGTATTTAGTAGAATGCTAGATGTTATAAACTCAAGTTATGCCTCCATCTGAAAATCTGGCATATACAACATTTCATACATGTAAACAGAAAGTAATCTCAAATGAGCCTAATAGGAAGCTAAATCAACTAAAGAAATTGATATATGGAATTCAGAAAATCACAGGTAAAATGAATGTGGAAGACAGTAATTTCTATCATTATTTCGTCAGTTAGAAAATGTTTGAGGGGACATAATTCAGAAATAACACTATTTTCTGTGACCCATCGCCCCCCACCCCCATCATGCAAATAACAAGCAAAAAAATCTCTTTATCTGGAGAATGTATTAACTGAATCCTTGTTTCAAAAAACTGGTGAATATACACAGACAAAAAGTTGGGAAATGATTTTCCAATAAAATATTGAAATGGCTCTGAATTTTTTATTTTCATCATGTCCCCTGAAATTGTTCAGTTATCAATATAAACATATCCTTTAAAAAATGCCATTGCATCTAATGCAAACAGCAAGTAAAATGGTAGAGATCATGTGATATGAATCTGGTATAAATTGTTTGCAGGAAAGATCTTATTGCCCAAGAACGGGAAAAGAAAAGGAAAAAGGCTCAAAAGAAAGCACAGCGTATGAAACAACTTGAAGAAGAAAGAGAAACTGAAAAGAACAAATGGCTTGATTTCAATGCCAAGGTAGGCACATCATAAGTTGGTTTTTTTTTTTTTTTTTTTTTGTTTTTTTGTGTGTGTGTGTGTGTTTTTTTTTTTTTTTTTTTTTTTTTCCAAAGTCTATTTAGGGGATATGAGCTGGTTTAGCAATAATAATTTATAGATTGGTAATAAATTTCTACATCATGACATTTGAAGTTTGTATGCTGCTTCAATAAAATATCTTCCTTATATCACAAGTCATAGGTATAATCTTACTTCTAAATTTGACTTACATTGAAAATAACTTTGGGCCAAATCATCTTCATAGAATTCTGTAATTTACCTTACAAAAATGTGATTTTCCTATTTTTCCACTTTTTATCTCATTTGTGTTTTCCTTTTGGGAAGAAAAATAACTTTTTGTTTGAATTCTGAAAGTTTTACCCTTAAAAAGTAGTGAACATTAAAAATATATAATTCACCAAATTTTGAGATTTTTTTTTTTTTTTTTTTTTTTTTTTTTTTTTTTTACAGCAAAAATTCAATGGTTTGCTTCTATTACAATAATTATACTAGATAAAATATTTTTGAAAACAAAACTTTTCTCTTTCTTTTTCTTTTTTTTTTTTTTTTTTAACATTTAAAAAGAAGTAAACATTAAAATTATATATAATTTATATAATCATGCAATGCATTTCAACTTTAATTTTTTTATGATATAATATTTTTTTTTCCTCAATTTTGTTCTGTGTATCTTAAATGTTTGAAGGTGATTTTTTTAGTGTGATAAAAATGTTCTTGTTGAATTATGCAGAATATTTTTGTAGTTAAAATTAGTTACTATTTGAAAGAGTGATGTAGGGAACTTTGTTTTTTATATTGATAGATGACAATAACTTATTTTAAGTCTGAAGTCTTCAGCAATCTTGGGATGTAGTAACCCTCGTTCCAGTGCATCTGTTCGAGTTTTAATGACACATCAGTATTCAGTATGATGAAAGAGTTCATAAGTAGATGTCATGCCACATAATAGTACACACACACACACACATTCCTTGTTTATTTAGTGCCATTCGGCCAAGGTTGAATTATAGGTGTTTGAAATGTTGGATAGTTATTTAAAAAAAAATTGCACATCACTAGATATTGGATGTGATATACTTGTGATGCATCATTGTTGGTAACAGTTCAGATCACCATTTCTGCAACTGTAAATCAGGCTCTGGTACTGGTGCAGATATTTGCGCATATCAAAGTATTCTAAGGTAGGAATGGCAGACCTCACAATGCTTATGTTCAAATCATCAAATGTGGCTCCATGATCATAGATAATCAGTTACTTGCAGCAAGACTATGAGAGCCAGACTTCCATGTATACCTTAACACCTTTGTACACCTCTCTAATGGTGATGCAAAAAGATTTGGATGATCAAACCTGCACTCTTTAATGCTCTGTGACAAGAGGAGGTTTTGCCTCTATTTAAATGATGGTGATTAAAGAGCAATATCTCCCAGAGTGTATTTACACACCACACTTGGGTCCAACCTGCATCGTCATAATAATCAACATTTAAATTGATATAAATTATAGCTCTTGCTCACTTTTTGTATTTATAGAAGAAATGTTTACCAGTGTCATGTATGCCCAGAGCATTGTTCAATTAATTCTGCTGCTGTTACTGTAACAGGAAGCCAATGTTATTCCTGCAGGGTGATACTTGTGCTACTCACCATGTTCTGCAAGATGTTTGATAACTTCCTCAACTGGCATAATTATCAGATTTATTCCCGCCCGCCCGCCCTCCCTCCCACACACACACACACACACACACACGCACAAACTCTGTTGAACATATAAAACCTGATGGGACAATGGTCAACTCATTTACTTATGACTTTTGTTGTATTTCACCAACGGCTGTAAAAAGTGTGGAATCATGTATCATTGGGCGGTATTTTCCCATCTGTATGATCATTGGGCGGTATTTTCCCATCTGTATGATCATCGGGCGGTATTTTCCCATCTGTATGATCATCGGGCGGTATTTTCCCATCTGTATGATCATCGGGCGGTATTTTCCCATCTGTATGATCATCGGGCGGTATTTTCCCATCTGTATGATCATCGGGCGGTATTTTCCCATCTGTATGATCATCGGGCGGTATTTTCCCATCTGTATGATCATCGGGCGGTATTTTCCCATCTGTATGATCATCGGGCAGTATTTTCCCATCTGTATGATCATTGGGTTTATTCTCATTTAGATTTTTGTGAGCTGAGATTTTCTTGCTTTAACGCTGAGTCTAATTTATCTTTCACACCAACTTCGGATTCACTAAACAAATGAATTATTTCTTATTTCAAAATCTTAATATTTATATTTTTATTCATAATTTGGCTTTTGCTATTAAACTATTTTCAGGCCTTCTCTAAGACAAACAAAGGAAAAGTGAAGAAATCAATATTTGCCTCTCCTGATAATATAAATGGAAGAGTGGGTATTGGCACATGTGGTACTGGAGGCAAGCCTATGACAGAGTATCACCCACAAGAAAAATGGAAGAAGTGAGAGGTGTTCTTTCTTTTTTTTTTTTTTTTCTTTTTTTTTTCTTCTTCCTCTATTCCATTGACCCACACACCCTCTTTTCCCCTCTCCCAACACCATGTCAAAATGGGTGTTACTGCACCCAGTGTACATAAGCATTCTGATAAAAGAACAAAAGTTTGATCTTTTTTTTAGGATTTTCTGCTGTTCTTTATTTGTGCCCTGATCCTTAACACCAAATGATTCTTCCTCATGCAGTGAGCTAATCCAAGGTGTAAAAGTAAAATACTTTTTCTTTTATTTTTAAATTAATGTCCTTGAAAGATAGGCTTTTTGCAGAGAATTTTTGTTGTGGTGGAGGAGGAGAGATATTTGACCAAAATCTCTCTTAAAATGGGTTGCTCATCACTTCCCATTTAATCTACTCTATCTCATAACTTAAAATGCCCTGAATTTGGTCTCACAGTCACTGCCAAATATACTACTGTTTATGTATTGTTCTTCTTTTTCTATTTACAATAGAAGCTGCTTCAAGATTTTAACTGTTAATTTAGGGCCAAATTTTTCTTCAGTTTGACAACGCAATTAGATTCTACCATTTTACAATGTCATGTTAAGAATAACTGAATTCAAAACTAAATTTTTTATTTATCTACATTTATATATCAAGTCTCTTGCATATTTGATGTGCCTCAAAACTAGAGATTTTACAAAAATGTTTTAATTCTTCAAAAGACTGACAGTGTTTCTATTGTCCCTTCCCTACCAAATATAATATTAAATCTTTTTCAAATTGTGAAAGGTTCACAACCATCCTACAGATTACTCGTATGACTCTCACTGAGTCTTGTTTATCTTTTTATAGTTTTTTTTTTTTTTTTTTTTTTTTTTTTTTTTAAGTGTTCAGAGAACTTATTTACTTTTTGCCATTATTGTTTTTAGTTTTCTTGTTTGACATGTCTTGGAACTTCTTCATCAGTAGAACTTTAATAAACCTCTTCAAATTTAACTGATTACATGTTTAATGATTTTTTCACATTTTAAGTCTTAATTTGATTTTTGTGTACAGTTAAAAATCATGCTTTATAAAGCTGTTTTTTGGCAAATATGGACATTTATGTGGCGTGATATGTCTTTGTAATTTTGCATTGTAACAATTAATGATACAATATTTGCTAATTTCTCTCTCCTAGTGTTCATATCAATGATTTACAAAGGTACAAGGTTGCTAGCAAAATCATAACGTTTTCTTTTGCTGGCTTAAAAAAAAAAATTATCACTGAATTAATGACAAATGAAGAAAAACATTTTAGCTTTTTGTTTTGTAAGAAGCACAAGTTGACATTTACACTCATTATTGTTTGATGCTAGTTTTCTTTACCTTTGCCCTAATTTCTTTTTTAATTCATATAATTTCCAATTGGCAATCCACATAGTGCAACAACAAAAGATGCCAAATGGTTTTAATTTCTAAATTTTTCATCTGTACACAAAAATACAACTGTTTTCTTATCAAGTTGGTTGCTTGAATATCAAGTACACTTTATTTTTAACACCTCTAATTTGAAATTTCTCATTAAAAGAAAAGATTTGAGTAGTTTTCTTTTAAATGATTTCTTTATTAAGAAAATTGAAAAAGTTTAAAAATTCTTTCTAATATTTGAATCTCGTCTAGCTCTTTCATATCCATTCACCAATCTCCCGTTTTTGTTTCTTTTATATTGTGGCTGTGAAATTGTTCATCTTCCAAATTTTGCATCTTGTTTATGGCATTGATACTTTTGTGCATAGATTTTGTCTGTGCACTAAAAGAAAAAAAGCCCAATGGTGATGGTGCTATTTGTCATTATAGCAGTAATAATGTAATAGACATTCAGTCATTCATTGCTTCCTTTTCCTAATTTCACCTTTCAGCTAAGTCCCCCACCCCGACTCATCCCACTTAGTTTTATCGACACAACTGCTAATTTGATAAAAGGTCTACTTTTTAGCCTGCATGAGGAAAGAACGCTTTGTACATATAATGATCAATAGTCATAAAAAGAAGCGCGAATACAAACAATAATGCAAATAAAATAGTTTTCTTGAATATATTTGTTGGTTTTCTTTTTATTATCAGCAAACATAAAAAATGAGATTCAGTTTTGCTTTCAGTTTGTATAACATTTTACTTATTAAAAAATATACCAAAAATTATCTATTATCTTAAGTTACCTTTTGTATGCATCTAACACTGACATGGAACTTGAAATCTTTACGAAATAGTAAATAAATGATTTTAAAATGTGAATAAAATATAAAGAACCATATGGGTCTTAGGATAAATTTGTCTCCTGCATATTGCACAGCTTTTGACTTGGGTAATTTTTTTTTTTCCAAAACAATTTCAAAAGAAAATAGATTTTCCTTGGATTGATATCATCAGTTTCACTTTGGAGATGAAGTTTAGATTCTGTAATATACACACTAGCTTTGATTTGGGGTGGGCGACCTTTCCAAATCAAGGGCATTAATGCTTTTATTTATTTACTTTGTGACCCCCCCCACACACACACACACACACACACATAGGGATATAGAGGATAGTGATTATATAAATTTTTATGCATCAAGAACAGTTTGGGAGAAAAGATGTATGACAAAATGGAAAAAGTTTTTATGTGAGGTTTCATTCCTATAAAATATTAAGGACATCCCATCACTTATTTCTGATCTATATATGTTATTTCTTAAAATCATCCACTGAGGAACTGGGAGAAATGGAAAAACTAACCTTTAAAAAAGCTAGAAATGCTGAATTCCAACTCCACAAAAAACGTTTTAACAAAGTTGCAAATGGCTTATTTATAACAAAAGATAGAAGAAATAAGCAACAACCAAATAAATAAACTAAGAAAAAACTCCACACACTGTACTAATAGCAGATGGAAATATCTTGGAAGACCAGATCTAATAGAGAATATTTTGGATATAAAGCTATCCAATACTGAACTGAAAGTCCTCAGCTTTGGTTTGAAATTTGCTACCAGGATTTGTAGAGATCTAGTCTACATAATGATAAATCTTACGCAAAATGATACAGATTTTACCAAAGGCTTCCTTCAAGGAATAATCACTGCCAATATAGAAACCAACAATGAAAAGAACATTACCACAGATGCATGCACTAAGGAACCTAGCAAAAAATAAGGAAATCTGCATTTAACTAGAGGACAAAAGGATTGGGATTGTTATAATGAATAAAAAATCATATGATAAAAAAATCAATTTATTACAAATTGATACCAACACATGAAGAAATAAACTAACAAAAAATAATTACTGAAACAAAAATCTAACAAAGCAATGAGGAAACCTAATAAAAAATGAAGACAAATCATGGTATAGACTAATAGAATATCACCCTAGAATACTCAAACTCTATGGTCTTCCTAAACCCCCACAAAACAGGTATTCCAATGTGCTCCCTTATTTCAGGAATAGGTAGGCAACACTCCTCCCCAAACTGGCTAAAGCCATACCAAAAATTTTAACCCCTCTCCTTGGAACAAACAAACCATCACATAAAAAATTGGGGCAATCTAGTTGAAAAACTAAGGAAAACAAATCTAACTGACAAATTAATGTATAAAATCACTTTACACTGTCCTAGTCTAAAAATGCTAAAATCTCTTTAAAAAAAGCATCTAACACAAAGATAAACTTACCAGTAGCTAAAATAATAAAAATCTGTTATCTCATCACCAATCAATGCTATTTCACCTTTAATAATAATTTTTATAAACAAAAATTTGAATTACCAATTTGATTGCTTCTTAATGGACTGATGGCATGTATTTTCTTAAAATTTCTCGAATCTGGTCCTTTCCAAAATATTTTACCTAAATACTCAACTTACTTCTGATATATTAATAGAACATTATCAATATATCTCCATGATCCAGACTTACATGATCTTGTCAATAAACTAAAAATTTGAATATACAATAGAATTTACATATGAAATGAAAGAAAATATTTTATCTTTTCTTGATATCATATTCCACTGCATTAACAGCAGCTTAAAACTTAGTGTCCACCAAAAATCAACTAATAAAAATAAATTTCTATTCCCATCATAACAACAAAATAAAATTTGGAATAATCATTGGATTCTATTTAAGAGCACTCAGAATTTACATTAACATGAAGAGGAGAAATGCATTGAAAATAATTTCAAGCACTGCCAATACTTTAATTTCATATACGCCACAAAACAAAATGCCCAGAAAATGTTCCAAAATAGAAAAGCAGCCCCTCCTGACAAATCCCCAAAATATATTGTTCTATGCACTAACTCTATCACAATTACAACTGAAAAGAATTTACCTAAACTCAACATAAGATTTGCCACAACTACATCTACAACAATAAAAGACTAAATACAAAACAAAGCAATGAGCTAGAACTTGAAGGAGTCATTTATTCTATCACCTGCAAGTATTACTAGAAAAAATAAATTGGAGAAACTTCAAAAAGTTTAAATAAAAGGTTATGAGCACGAAAAAACACATTAGTTGCTCATTGCAACAAGACTGATCACAATTTTGACAAAACGGATGCTACTCCAATTAAGAGAAAACAACTCTGACGAAAATGTTTAGAAAGTCTTTTAATCACCACAGTAACCTAGTCTGATGAAGTTTGTGTGTGTATGTATATATATATATATATATATATATATACACGCACACCTGGTGATAAGTTTTGGAAATTTCTACATCAAAATTAAATGTACATGGATCTTTGCTACTCTTTATAAACCAGTAAGCAAGCAAAGAAAAAAAAATTGATGTTATGGTAAGTCATTTTCTTTTCTTGTTTAATGTATACATAGGTAACTCCACGAAATTGCTAAAAAAAAAGAGCATAGTCTGATGAAAAAGACGCCAAACTTTATGAAAACAAAATTTTATCGTCTAAATGCTTATGTTTTTATGAAGAGGATAGACCAAATTTTTTTTAAATTATTTAAAAAAATTTTTTCCATCTTTTTAGAATATTCTAAATTTTGATTTAAAAACTTTGTTTATCTTTGTTGCAACAAGGGGTAGTAAATAACATAGATAATTTTTAGCACGTTTTTTTGTATTTACACACATTAATTTGGAAAATCTTGCAAAAATAAAAATAATTGTCAGATGTTAATGAAACTTTCAGAAACTACTCACAGATGATCGAAATTATTATAAATATGTTGTTTTTTATAAAAGTCATGGCAGAAATTTTTTTTTTTCATTTTTATTAACACCCCCATAACTAATTTTATGAAAAACTCTAGAAATTCGATCGCGCCACCCCTTACAGATTGCAATAGTTAAAAGCACAAGGCTTTGAAGAATGCAAATCATGTTTTTGTTTTTTTTTTAATTGTGGCCAACGTACCTGAAAATCAGCTCTGAATTGTAACATACAAAACTCAATAAAACAAATATATTATTTAATTTCAAATGCTTTTATTTGTTTTTATGAATTTGGACAATATTTTCTGGAAGCAAAAAATTTTTTCAATGAAAATTGAATTTTTAATACAATTATTTATTTCTTTTAATTATAATAGATTTTTGCATTAAGTATTTAAAAATATTATAAAATTAGTTAAAAGCAGCGCCGAGCTTTCAATTGTGTTCAATTGTGAGATCGCCATTGTCTAGCGC
This sequence comes from Acanthosepion lycidas, assembly GCA_963932145.1. Classification (NCBI taxonomy): domain Eukaryota; kingdom Metazoa; phylum Mollusca; class Cephalopoda; order Sepiida; family Sepiidae; genus Acanthosepion; species Acanthosepion lycidas. The sequence continues at coordinate 132,954,495 of OZ010580.1, read as the reverse complement.
TTTGAAAATTGTATCGTTTGGACCAATCGGATTAGCCAACGTAACTAAAAAATGTAACTTTTGTGCTTATAATAGAGTGGTAATTATAGAGTATGGAAGATCAACCAGGATACAATTTAGTTGCATTATTTGTGTTCAGCATTGTTCTCCACTCTTAAGGCCTTTACTTTTGTGAAACGCGTATGGAGAAGTTAATTTGATTTTTCAATTTCAACTGAGAAGGGTACCTATAAATATCAGTATCATCTTATGAAATTTAACTACTGCTAAACTTTAATTTATATGATCTTATTTTGATTTTAATCTGTTATGTCATTTTTCCATAAATGAAATAACAAAATAAATGGAAATACAAATAACACAGTAAAATGTAATAAATGTACATAAAATTATAGTATTTTATGTACACTTCTGATAAAAATTCATAAGGTACGTATAAATTAATTAGATACCTCTTTCTTATGAAATTTAATCTCACTCTTAACAGTCTTATTTTTTAATTTCTTTATATTTTCCATAAAGCATCGTAAACGTAAAGATGAAAGCTAAGTACAAAAAAAAAAATGAAAAATTAGAGCGTTGAAAGTTTTTCTTAAAAGTAACGAGGTAAATAATTTGTTCATTTAAATATAAATAATTTCACTTCCTTCCATCTGTAGAAAGAATTATCCTCCCGTAAGTTATCTAAACGTCATGAATCACAGCTGTCATCAGCTGTCAACGACGCAAAAGGTTATGACCTGCTTTGTTTTATTTTCAAATTACATTTTTTCGGCGCAGAAGCTAAGTTAAGCTTGGTTCAAAATATTTTAAATAAACATAATTTCCGATTTTATTAAAATCAGTTTTGAAAAAATGATAATTGATTTTTAAAAGAATATCAAAGTCAGATTTTCATCTTTTTATCAAATGATTGAAAATGATTGATTATCTGTCCTTTTTTTTTTTTTTTTTTGACAAAAAAAAAATTTTAACGAAAATTTCGGACGTGCTAGGAACGATTAAAAAATGTAAAAAAATACCCCAAAAATACTTTGATCTTTCCTCTTTAATAATAATATGAACATTAGACGATAAAAATTTTTCGTCAAGTTCGGCGTCTTTTTCATCATGCTATCTCTGTTTACATTTTCATGGAGGTACCTATGTATACATCATGTCTGTAATACTTTTCAGTGCATTGATATTCAGTTTGAGCCATCTCATTTTTGATGTGTACTGTGTGTGTGTGTGTGTGTGTATATATATATATATATATATATATATATATATATATATAAAATATGTGTGTGTGTGTAGTGATCCAATTTCAGTAATACAGGCTGTAAAGAATATTAAAAAAATAAGTAACGATTATATGACGCATTCAGCAGAGGAGGGGTGTATTTGAAATTTGACAATTTCGTGGTAATATGCACTTAGAGGTTTTAGGCAGTTTTGATCAACATTTTCTTTTTATGGTTAGCTTAAAGAAGTACCTTACACTTAAAATAATATTTATTTAGAATTTATTACAGGAAATATGTTTTATGGAAACATTGTTGACAATTATGTATTTAGTTACATGACAAATAAATAGCATAAATTTTGATGCTATAATTGATTTGTCATTAGGTATTTTTCATTTTCTCCTTTGTTATTGGCAGCATTTTTTTAGAATACTTTGGCTGCAATGTTTAGTTTCGTAAATTGAACAAACTAGAGCTATTTTGTTTAGGCTTTGTTACCTCTCTTTTTAGCATTTTTGTTTTTACATCACTTTCTTCGTCATTTTGATGGGCAATGGTGAAATTCTGAAATTTAGTATCTCATTCCATTTAAAAAATAAAGCTTGTAAAAGGGAATATTTTAAATTAATATATGACCAAAAATAAAACACTTGAGAAAACCTTTTCTAGACAACTGATGCTAAATTCCAAGAGAGCAACACTCTACACATGTTTTCCACTGACATGAAGTGGAACAACTATATCGAGTCGATTGCTACGTCTACTGCAAGAAAGGTTGGTTCACTGTGTCGTGCCAAACAAATATTCTTGTCAGAATCCATCTTGCACATTTCTAAATCTACCATTTGTCCATTTATTGAATACTGTTGCCATCTCATGACAAAACCCAGATGTGCCACTGAAATACAATTGATCATGAACAGGCATCTTGTCTCCAGTCACTTTCTTATCGATGTGATATGGTTTCTCTCTTTGTGTTCTACAAATATTTTCATGGTAACTGCTAGGAAATATATTACCAGTGATATATTTTGGAAGAAAAAAAATATTACCCACAATACATTTTTGGAGAAAAAAAAAATATTTCCAGCAAAAACAATTGTCAGCATTAAATAACCTATTGAGGTTGATATGTTGTAAACCAAACCAAACCAACTTCTTGGATGAGATTTTTTTTCCTTGGTGCTTCGATTACATGAACTTAAGCATGCTACTCGATTGTCAAGTAGGTCTTACCATTTTAATTTGAAACTCCCTTTTGATTTCTTGTTTCCCTGATAACTATGAAAAAATCTTCAAAAATTTAAACCCAACATCAATTGCCATCTTTTGTTGTCTTGAACTTTGTTTTTTTTTTTTTGTTTTTTTTTTTTTTTCCAATCCTCTCCATTCTCAGTCTCTTTCACTGTAACCCTCAGTGTTCTAATGTTTATAAGTCTACCCTTCGTCCATGCCTAGAATATTGCTGCCATGTCTGATTTGGTGCTCCTGATATATTTCAAGATTCTCAACAAAATCCAAAGTGTCTAATGTTATCAGTTCTGATCTGGTATCTCAACTTCAGTCACTTTCCCATTGTCATAACATAGCTTACCTGTATTTTTTCTATAAACATTTTCACAGCAATTGTTCTAATGATCTTTCCTCCTTGATACTCTGATTGCATGAATTTTAAGCACAGTATTAAATTGGCAAATTAATCTCATTGTTTTACTGTTGAAATAGCTAGATCTAACTGTAAGTTCTATTCTAATAGTTTTTCTCACACTTCTTGCCTGTGGAACACCTCTCTGGTTTCTTGCTTCCCTGTCACCTCCAGATCTTCAAAGATTTAAATGCCATGTCAATAGCTATCTCCTGAAACCTGTTCTTTTATTGTCCTTTCTCATTACTCCTGTTTTTCTCATTTTTCTTTCACATTATTGCTTTGCTTGGGGTTCAAATGGAAAAAAAAATGTTTTTATGGTGCTGTGTTTGTAGGAAAATACAGGCCACTTGTAACTCTTGGTTGCCCGTGAGACCTTTTCAAAATAGTAATTCTTTTGTGATCAACAGAATAAATTCAGTTTTGTGGTAGCATGACTTTATTTAGCACATACACACAATAAAAGCTTAAAATATAAAATAAATTGAAGGCTCAATGCTCAAATTGACAGAGCTTAAATAGAATATAATAATACCAAATCTGCTACTCAGTTTCATGCAATGGCAATCTTATGTTCAATATCCTCCAACACTATAGTATATCCTCCAGAATTGTTGAGACAATTAGAGCTCTATACTGAAACCCCACTGCCACCATACTAAGACTGATTCCTTTGAAGTTAAAGCAGGAGTTCTACAAGGTAAATGCACTTGCTCCTTTTCTGTTTATAGTTCTGGACTATGTCCTGTGTATTTCTATTGATAACATAGAGGAAACACTCTTTTTGAAATCTTGCCAGAGCAGTTGATACCCTCTACAATACCTGACGGACTTTGATGATGATCTTGCATTAATTTCTCAATGTATGAAGGATGTAAAGTCCTTGATATATTGAGAAATTAATGCAATCGCTCGAGCAAATCAGGTAGGTTTCTATTGCAATGAGAGTAAGACAGAATACATCACAACCTCTCTTGAATCATCTGAATCAATAATACATTCTTCAAAAGAGTTGAGGACTTCAAATATCTTGGATCTCGCATCATAGATTCCCAAAGACTTCAACATCAGCAAAGCACTTGCATGGGCTGTGGGTAATAAAGTTCATAAGATTTGGTGCTTGAATCTTCCATTCTCTTTAACAGTCCAAACTTTTAGAACATTGAACTACTACTGTATGGATCAGAAACTTGGATGTTATTTGTTTGTCTTGAAAGACAAGTGGATGGAGAATATACAAAATCCTGAACATCAGTTGGAGATCCCTTGTAATACTTGACACAATCTGAGACCAATCCCTCTTAAGCTCAAGCAAAAATTGCTACAGTTTGCTGGCCACTGCTGCTGAGCGAACAGGGAATACATCTCATCCTTGCTCCTATGGCATCCTTTTGGAAGTGTCTTCTCATGAAAATTGACTTTCTCAGACACCATTG
>OZ010580.1:132824499-132934499 GCA_963932145.1 Acanthosepion lycidas | reverse complement strand
AGTCCTTTGTTCTATTACTGATGCTATGGTCAATTTTGTTTATAACATAGTAATCATAGAAATCTAGTTCAGCATACATATGCTGCCATATTTGAAAAAAAAAATCTTTTTTATCAGGTTTATTTACCTTTGGCCATACCACATATGCAGAACTTCACAATGCATATTTTTATTATTTAAATTAATTTTTTTTTTATTACTGCCTTGTATAAAAATCAACTATATCAAATTTTATGTACATGTGTAGTCACATCAATCTAATCACTTTAATTAGATGAAGGCCTAAAATTTTTTGCACTTTGTTTTCCCTAAAATTATTCTTGATATATAAATATTTATATATCATTTTCCCAATACCCAGTATAAAATCAAAATCATTACAATAGTAACAGTCTGTGAGACTGGCTTGCTAACCATTTATTGTTCTATATCAAATGTGCCTTATTTAATATATAATATGGAATACTTCTGTATCGATCTCCATGATCTTCCTTGAAGAATTTTGTGTCATCTTGAAGTAAGTACCTATTTTTTTTGACCTTCTTAATACTTTAGCCCTATGATGAATGCCGTTGTTAAAAGATTTTCTTGATGCTTTCAAACTAATTCATGCCTTTAATCAATACTTTATTTTTATTCAATTTCTAATAAACTCACCTGACTAACAAGAAACCTTGCAGCCTCATCAATGTTGATATTTTCCTTTGCTGATGTCTCAAACCATCCAAGGAATCCTTTCTCTTTACAGAATTCTTCCATTTGTTCTGAATTGTTCACCAGACCTTCTTTTGTTTGGTCACACTTAAAGAGAAAAAAATTTTATTCATTTTAATAAATAAAGAGATTTTACATATCAGTTTCTTTAGAAATGTCAATGACATGGATTTGCTACTACAATAGCCTCTCTTAATCTTCCCTGCTCTGGACAGTACTTCAACTGATATGGCACTTATCCCATGACTTTTGGTATGTCTTCTCTAGGCCAATGACATGCAGCAACTGTGGAATTGATTCCTCAAGTGATTGGGAGATCCTTGGAGAGATGTCAAGACATGCCATTTTGAGAGCTGTTGACATTTTGAGTTGCAGAATCTTGTATCTCATGATTAAACATAGTGGTTAAACTATTTTTTGGAAGTCTAATCCTTGAACCAATTCCAGACAACTTGCTGGAATAATTTTTTTTTTTTTTTTTAATTTTAAAAAAGTTTTTTAATTTAACTTAAAATTAAATTTTTTTTAAGCCCATGGACTGGGAGAAAATACTCAAAGCAGTGTAACATATTGGTCACTGGTCAATAACATGTTTAGGCAGACCAATGGACCCAATTCCTGACCAGTGAACAACCCTACATCATTATGGAAGTACTACCTGCACAGTGTCTTGTTAACAACTGGAGTCTGTGCTCATCAGACTATATCCATATATTTCTAGTCCTCCGGGGTTCAATTAGTAACATTAGCTCAGGCGTCAACAGGGTCACTCTAGTGGGTCTTCTGCTTCTATATACAAAAGAAGTTAATGATATTTGTTTTATGTGTTGTGTCCCTTCAGGATATATGTGACTATGACTCCCCACAGCTTCCTATCCATTGTAACTAAGCAGCATTTGTTCCCTTACCATCCCTACCAGTCTCTACTCTGTCATCCATTTATACAATATCTGCTGCTTCCCTCTTCCTCTGTATCCATCAATGTCTTGTGAGTGTTAAATTCTCCAAGCCATCCTTCCTCATTAATTTTAAGTCTCTTTCTGCTTGTAAGTATAATTGTGCTTTTCATTCCCATTTTCCTTAAAATTTCCTTATTGCTCACATATTTCATCCATGGTATTCTCAGCATCCTTCTGTAGAATCACTTTATTGTCTGTTAGAAAATTGTCTAACAAATCAATCAATTAACACCAAAAGTAAAATGACAAAACTAATTTCTCTTAACTTACTAATTTGTAGCTCACTCGGTACTACCTTCTAGGGCTATTAAGGCAAGATGGATTATCAATAGTACCTTGGTCTTAATTGTAGCACAATAGACTCAATAGAAAAGACAGAAATTCAACTCTATGAGAATGTACTGAACTGAAAAGTACATGGTTGTACCCACTTTCTAAGAATCTGACCAAATATAAGATTTTTTTAAGGGTTTCTTGGTTGGTTGAATATCTTTTTCAGCACTCTTGTACACTTTAATGGCGTTTTTTCATTTAAACCAATTTCATTGAAAGATCACAGGCAAAGTTTGTTTTTACCATATTTTAGTAATTTTCTAGCATACTAGTCTGTTATATTCCTACCAATATTTGGCAGATACTTATAGAAAAGACTAGAAAAAATCTACATAATAAATTACACTCACAGTTTTTGTTCTTTCTTTGAAATCAGAAAACTAGGCCCACTTGATTTTTAACTGTTTTGCATGTGAACACTATATCAGTTTGCGAATTTTTGCTCTTGACTTGCATTATTTATATATATATACATATACATATATATATATATATATATATATATACCTCCAAAGAAACATGACAGCTAAGCTTTAAAATGAATTTTTAAAAATGAAAAATCTTTCTTGAAAATTTAATTTTAATTTCAATTTCATGTTAATAGATTAAATTTAGTATTTCCAATAAGCAAAATACTTTGCTGTATTTCAAAATTAATTTAAATTGACTGAAAGGAGTTTTTGTTTTGAACCCAAAAAAAATCACGGTGAACATATCTGTAAAAATTACTTGAGGAATATAATGTGAGTGCCTTTTTTTTATATAGCTTTTAACTACCTAGAATCTTAAGAATTTAGGAAAATATTCTCTGTAAACTAACTTTTTATTGAATATTAGGTAGTTTGGCTTTAAATTTACTATAGTTATTGCTCTTATTTTTTGGTAATGTTGTGTATGGAAGTTACAAATTAATATAGAAATTTAAAAAAATGAAAACAAATGAAAAAATTTTATTCTTAAGACAATAGTGTCCATGTTATTCATAAAAGCAATTAAAAGCTTTTTTAATAATGTAGTTTTACTGCATTTTTTATTTTACAATTCAGAACAGATTTTTGGTAAATGGGATTCGTGTTTAACAACAAAATTTGATGATTTAAATTCTCCAAGGAGTTTGGCCTATGACTAATATAAACATTAAGCAGTACAAAAATTAATTTCTTAAAATTTTATAAATTTAAATGAGTGAAGGGTAACAGATATTTAAAAAAAAAAAAAAAAAAAAAGTTTTTACTAAGATTTTCTTAAAAAAATTTCTAAAATACTTTAATTCATTTATCAGTAAGTCTTTAAAGCTTACAATTTGATTTTTGCAAGAATTTTCAAGTAGATGTATTTTTCACTGCAAAAAAAAAAAAAATACTAAAATTTCCTATACTAATCTTTACCCCCACCCCTGCCTTACTGACATAAGAAAAAAAATTTTTAACCAAAATTTCAACCATTCTAAAAAGAATCAAAAAAAATCCTTTGGTCTTTCCTCTTAACATAAAAGTTTTGATGTTAAAACTTTGTTTTTATTAAGTTTTAGGTATTTTTTTTTTTTTTTCTTAGAAAATCTCTAGGGGTACGTATAATGTATGTAAATTTTATCTCATATTTTACCCTCTTCTTTTTCTTTTTATTATTGTTAATTGAAAATTTTTTCAATTTCACTTAACTGTACATGCTTATGCTTCAGGCATTGTCAAAAAGGTGGCAAACAAAGGTAATATATATATATATATATATATATATATATATATATCTTGGGAATAACAAAATTTAACAGTTCTAAGGTTTCTTCTTGCCAAAGTTGGTATTTGATAAATAAAACATTCAATTAAGAGAAGGAAAACAAATTTAAAACTGGGACGAATTTAACTTCATGCTAATCTTTTAGTCGGATATATATATAAAGTTTAATAATTATATGCAATAATAATAATTATTATTATATTTGATTAATTAAACTTCCTCTTTCATTATTAGAATTTCATAGATTTGTAATAAATAAAACCTATTTACATTATTCAGACTATTGTTCTCATCTTTGTTGCCATATTTATTACAATGTTTCAGGAGACAACTGATATCCATTAGACATGGCATGTGGAACTAGAACAGTCTACCCCAGTGAGAAAAATAAAGGGTTCAGTTCTTCATTCCAACCACCTGAAGAAGGGCGGAGCATACAATGGCTAAAACATAATAAATATGGCAACAAAGATGAGGACAATAGTCCGAATAATGTAAATAGTGTACAAAATACCTCATCTCAGAAATATAGACAGATACTAAATAAAATCTATTTTGAATTGAGGACAAATAGGGAATATGTATGAAGTTTTAGAAATTTTTGATGCATCATAACCAATTTTTTAGCCAGACTAGATCTTCCTGAAATCAATTTAAACTGACACTTTTTCTTCTTCATATATTTGTCATTGATATAGTTCATGTTTGGGTTTATTAAATTAACTCAGACACACATGTTAATACAACTCATGTTTATTACACCATTTTGGCTTTACCTGAAATTACAATTCAAGGGACACAACTCTCTAACTTTCAATAACTCCTGTTACAATCATTTTGCTTAAAGTTCATATTTTCTTGATTTGAGATGAAAACTTAGAAAAATTTCCAACATACTTTAGTGAAATTTTCACTTTCTAGTTTAGATTGAAAAAAAAAAAACGTAGTTTAAACTGACACAAAGAAGATTTTGGGTTAATAACATTCCTTGTTGAAAAATGAGATCTTACATGCAATTAGATATGGTCTATTCAAATAATTACTAAAAGGAATTAAAAATCTTAATCTCTCAAAAAGCCACTTATTCTATTCTCTTCTTACCAATATCTCAATCACCTCAATGCAACAAACCTTATTTGCTACCATAGATGCTCATCAATTTTTATTAACTTGTAGCCCCCATGAAAATATAATGGTCTCCCTAATTTTCTGATGCATCCTAATATTTAATGAATAAATTGAAAGTTCCATGACTAACCTTAGAAATTCCCTTATTGTATTGTTAAATATTGCAATAGCAATCATAAGTATGATAAGGGGGTACAAATGAAATGATTCAAAATTGACATTTTTTTTTCCAGTTCACTGAAACAGATGTTAAACACCATGAGTATTATCACCTCCTTTATCTTCTCACTCTTTCTTTGTCTTACTGAAATCAAACATTTCTGATATGTCTTTCCTATCTTTCTTTATTATCAAAACAGAATAGTCCATTATTTATTAGGTATTTGCAGCGTATAACACATGATCTAAAAAAAGAACAAACAAAATTTAAATAGGATTTTATTAAGCCTCCCAATGGGGGAGCAAGGTCAATTTTCACCAGAAGCTTATTCTAAAATATTAATAATTCATCTAATAATAAAATTTTATTATTAGATAATTGATTGGTTTGTTTGCATTTTTTGTGGGTTATTTAAAGTCAAAGCATAGTTGGGGTTGATGAGACAAAACGGAAAATTTATTAACTTGTTTGACCAGAGCATCTGCTCTCTTTGTCTTTTTTCAGGTTAGAATGAAAGAAAATCAAAACAAATTACATGTGGACAGACACTCTTGAGTTCTGGCCATTGGAGGTGATAAGGTCTAATTTAATTTGATTTATGATTACTACTTATCCTCCCAAGACATTTTTTCTTAGAGTTTTATCTTTATTTTATTCTAACCTGAGGAAGCCAAAGAGAGCAGACAGCATTTCCACTTTGTCTCATCATCTTCACTTTTGTTTAGGATACTTTATTTACATTATTTGGACTATTGTTCTCATGTTTGTCACCATATTTATTATTTTGGCCGTTGTATGCTCCGACCTTCTTCAGGTGGTTGGAATGTCGAACTGAGACCTTTATTTTGCTTACTGGGGTAGACTGTTCTAATTCCACATGCCATGTTTAATGGATATCAGTTATCTCCTGTTAATTCCCCTCTCCAAGTTCTCCACCAACTTAACTGGGTATTAAACTCACACTCTTTGGGTCCTGTCACTGGATCTAACCAACATCTTTATTATAAGCTTCTGGTGAGAATTGACCTTGCTCCCCCATTTTCCCCACCTTTGGTTAACTTTGTCAGCTCAGACAGATTTGCTATTGAGACAGAAGTAAATGGTAGTCATCTGCATAAATGCTTATTTGGGAAGAACTGGCGACATCAGGTGTTTATTGAAGATCAGAAACAACGTAGGTCCCAGGACAGAGCCTTGTGCCCTCCTTGCTGGCATTCATATGAAGTGATCTGGAAGTGAGCCCATTTAAAACAACTTTCATGTCACAATTTGATAGAAACAATTGGATTAAACCAAATATTCATCCTGTGACATCGAAGCCCTGGGGCTTGCATAGAAGATCAACATGCCAAACCCTGTTGAACGCCTTTGAGATTTCTAGAGCCACAACCCAAGCTTCACCGTTCTTATCTAGAAATTCAGTGATTGCTGTTAACCCATCTGTGGTAGACATGGTGAAATGGAAGCGATATTGTTTTGTCCAAGAGATTGTCTGTGACCATGTTGTTTATATATACAGACACCCTATTTGGAATATTGAACACCATTTCCCGATAAATATAGCAAATTCTAAATGATTATAAAAAAAAAAAAAAAAAAAAATTAAGTAAAATTAATTTTTGATAAAACTAGTGATTTTTATAAGGTATATTTGATTCATATTGTTTGACATCATAAAATGTTTTGTCATTATTGAAGTAAAGAATCACACAGGTGCTTAATTCATCTCTACTCTTCTAAAGTCTCTGCCTAAACTATGAAATTTTATTTGATTTTTTTTCTTTTTTTAGTAGATAGATTTGCCCTTCACCCGATTGTTATAATAATAATACAACTAAAACTATCAGAATTTAATGCATTTTTTTCAGGCCAACAGAACTTCTGCCAAAAAGTGCTCAATAGATACATAATACTTAATAAACTAACAAAAGTTTAATTGAACATTTATCAAATATGTGGCCCTGATGAGCATTTAAATGCAAAATTCACGATTCAGTCAATTGATCCTTTATTGATTTATTGAATAGAAATTTAAAAAAAAAAAAAAAAAGCTTCATACCAGTACGTATTATATACACTTTTGCCTCTTGAATAAATGGAGTGGTTAAGGTCCCACCCAACATTTTATTCAAACCCTTCCCGTCTTTTAATAAAATTATTGTAATTAACATCCCTCTGCACCAAACACCCCCAATTCTTTTATTTTTCATCTTCAGAAAAAAGTACCCACCACCCTTTTATATGAACATCCCACTGTTTATTCAAATTTTGGAAATTGGAAAAACCTCCCCACCCATTTATTTGAGAGAGACAAGAATACATATATAAGATGTGTGCAAACAGTTGTACCCCCACACTATATATATATATATATATATTTTTTTTTTTTTTTACACTGGAAATTTTTGCACACATCTTTTATAAGGCAGTTGCGTGAGTGAATGAATGAATGTGTAACTGTCTCCTTAATTTTTTAATATTTTTTTCATGACAGCTTTCCCCTCAAGGAAATAGTTTTATCACCTGAGTAATGCTGCAAGTCCTTGTCATTCATTCAAGTGTAATTGTATGTTAGTAAAAAGAGATTTATTGTCAGATGACACTCCTGTCCTTGTCACTGTTCATCATGTGATTTAAACTCTGAATAGACTGCTGCAGTTAAGATGGGTACAGAAATATATTTCACCTTCCCCTCTCACCTACATTATTATTACAACAACTACCAACAACTCACTGTTGCATTTTAATTATGTAATCTTATATGAGTGTCTATCTTTACAAATAAAAGCCAGGACATATCTCTTTGATTGCATGCCTGTTTATGTCATAATTTTAAAATAAGTATTTAAAGGAATGCAAAAGACAAAGAATGAAATATATATATATATATATATATATCTCACTTTAAACATTATTTTAGTGGTTACCCATATTTGAGTAAATGCTCTGTTTATTTATTAAAGAGTATATTTATCTATTTTCATCTACCGGCCTGAATATTCGAGAAATCTGATTAAAGAAAAATATGTGACTTTGCGTGATTCAATGATGCAATCCATAGCTGAGTCAGTCTAAAGCATGTTAGGGTCTAATGACTGCTTCTCCTACAAAGTAGGGTGCAGGTTCATGTCCTGCCAGAGAGTACATATTTTTCTTGAATAAGATTTCTCAAATATTCAGTTGACAAAAATAAATAAATATCCTCCTTAATAAATAAACAGCATCTATTCATATATGGGTATCCACTAAAATAACATTTAAAGTGATAAAATCTGTTGGCTTAATAAGTAGAAAATATATAAAAAGAGGTAATCATACAATTCTAAAAAAAAAAAAACTCTTTCCGCCTACAATACATTTATTTCGTCTTGGAGTTACCTGAAATGAAAAAAATATTAAAGCCTGATGATGAAGATGTGATAATTTTCAAAAGTACTAGCAGCAAGGAACATCAAATCCATCTTACAATTTTAAGCATAAGGATCATGTCATTCAAGAAATGCTTAGTAAGTTAATGCTTCATTAAATTTGTTAGTGAAGAGATTTTGCCATTAATTACATTAACTTTACTGATTAATTCTTTGTGTGATTACCTCTTTATAATAAATATAAAGATTATATATATATATATATATATAGAGAGAGAGAGAGAGAGAGAATAAACTAAGAAGTAAAGAGAATATACAAAAAAAAAACTGTATTGGTTACAGATTGGTGTTTCTAGACTGAATTTGTGTTCTTTATATATAATTTCCTACTTCTCCAAATACCATTTTGTGGGAACCCATATTTGAATAGACCCCTCGTTTTTTTTTGTTTTTTAATATATAGATTATATGCAATGCAGATAATGTAACCTACTATAGACAAAGCCACTACTTTAAAGTAAATAAGATGACCAACACTGAGAGAAAAATAAAATAATAAATAATAAACTATGAATACATACATAAACACTAGTAAATATAGTAATAATAACAATAAACAACAGATAAGCAATCAATAATAAATAATGAGTAAAAAGTTAACACTATAAAATAGCTACAAATAACAACATTCAGATCTACAATTATTTCTACTCAATAGCCTTTAGAATAATTTGAAATATAATTGTTACCACATACCCATTAACTGTTAGAATAATGCAATAGATCTTGCTACCAATAATGCATCACTGACCACTATATATATATATATATATATATATATATATATATATATAGTTGAGCCAAAACAACACACCAGGCCTGAAGATTGTATTCGAGTATGAAACAGATTATTTGTGTTGACCTCAATGTCCACTTATATAAACATAATCAAATGTCATTAATGTGAATAAAATATCATATAGTTTAATAAATTTTACCTCGGATATCACAATTTATATGACAATATATGCATTCTTTTTATTATATATATATATATATATATATATATATATACACACACACACACACACACACTTTTGATCTTCTTACCTTATTTGCTAACAGAACACAGGGTATATGACTGCCATCAGATAGCTGAACCTTGCTATCCAAGTCATTTTTCCATTTTACAACTGCTTCAAATGTTGGAACTCTTGTCACATCAAACACAACAAAGGCCCCCACAGCCTCTTTGTAATAAACTCGTGTCATGTTTCCGAAACGTTCTTGGCCTGTAAGAAAAACAAAAACTAAATAAAGGATATATATTGAAAATACCTTCATGAAGACGACTAAAAAATTAAAACAATTCCAAATTATCACATCTACTTACTATGAGGTGTAAACAAGCAACAAAATAAGATGAAAGAAATACAAGTCAAAAATTAATAATATTGACAAGGCTTCATGTAAGAAATTCTATCACCTGTTCACCTTTTGTTAATTTTCAATTTTTTAAGGTTGAAACCTTTTTAAAAATCTTAAAACCATGTTTTAAAATCATATCTCTCTCATATAGATATATATAAAGGCAGCTCTAGGTCATCAATGTTTGTCTTGCTCATTACAATCTTTAACAAAATATTGGTATAACTTCAATGCTAAAATAATTCCTTTACTCTAACTAAAATATATAATTTCTAAAAATCTCTGTGAATGAAATTAAAAAAAAAAATGTTTGGTATTTTAAGATTAATTGTAATAATTCTATAAAAATAAGCATTTATTTAAAAAAAAAAAAAATTGACAGACATGTAAGAAAAAAAAGAGAGAGGACAAAGTCTTTGATATTTTTGTCTGTTTATTGCCTCCTTTCCATTTTTTTAAATTGTTTTATAGCCTAGTTATAGAGTCACTGATGGTAGAGATAGGAATAGTGTTGTAGGATCAATAAGTGGAAATGTATATTTCACTCACTGAGGCTGAGGATAGAAGTGTCTTCCTTTTTTAAAGTCCGGCACATACATAAATCTAATTAATGTGTTTATGTATCTCTTTGTGAATTTTTAGTTTAATTTATTGTATGTTTATGATCAGTACTGCTAACTGATATAATATTTCTTCAACACTACCCCAGTCACACTCCTCACCCCAACCCTCCAATCAATGAGTTAAGACTCTCACTTTCTTTTATTTTAAGTCAGGTTAAATTTATTTTCAATACATTCCACTAAAAATCCTTATACTGTATGGAATAAATTATTTAAAACGGACATTTTGAAAATGATAAGTTGAAATAAAAAATGTGTTCTTTGAAAAACAGGGCAGACAATTCATTAATGATTTTTGAAAGATTATCTCTGAAATTAAAGCAAGAAATACATTGCCTATTAAGTATATCTCTAGCTTGTAGGGCTCAGATCTATGCAGCCCAACAAGCCATGTTAATCTTATTTCATTCTTTTACTCACTTTTATTCTTTGTCTTTTTTCCTCTTTATTATGAACAATATCAATGAAATGTATTTAGGCCAATATTTTGAGGGATGGGGTTAAAACAATTTTGGATCCAGCTGAAGTCAAGAATGAAAATAACACATTATGATTTTTGTAGAAAATATGCATTCTTCAATGCATATTTTCTACAAAATTTCTTGAACAAGATATACTACTTTAATCAGTTTGAAGATGATAAAAAAATGGTCATGCAAAACTATTGGGCCAATGAAAAATCTGAGATGATAAAATTATGATAATAGGCAAATTTCTAAGTAGGAATTGTTCCATCTCAACATGAATGTAAGTTATTGTAATTGAATATTAACTTTTTTATACTAAAATCATTGCTAAAATTACTGCTGAAACAAAGATGAAGTTTGTAATTTTGAATATATCCATACACACTAAATGTTTTTGCTGAACTTTCCTAACCTCCTGTATAAAAACATTAATATTACTATAAGACTAATAATCCTACTAAGACACTAAGCACCATCAATGGATGTTCATTGATGTTTTTTGTTAAAAACAATTTCTCTTTACTTATGTTTGTCAGCTGATGTTAAAGATGGCAAACCAACTTTTGGGGATGTGAGAAAAAGAAATCCATTTCTCTTATCACCTTTGATTCTTTTATTCTATTCAGAATTTTCATTAAAATATGAATTCTTTTTTTTTTTTTTTTCTATTTCATCCTCTTGGATGCTTAAAGCACATATTTTCTCTTTTTATTGTTTATATATGGTTTTGAACACTGGTTTATAAAAATTTCAAATTTAATAATTTGAATTATTGATTTTTATTACTTTTGTGTTGTTTCATTACTAATTTTTGACTTGTTTGTTTTCTCCATCTTGCTTTTTGTTACAAAATACCCTTGGGTCATTCAAGTCAGCAACAGGGAATCTAAATAAAGACATTAAGATAAGGCATGAACTTAAGATTCCCTACCCAATGAGTTTATTTTTCATTGATAAACACTTAAACTGTTCAATGTGAAGTGTAGTTTTTTGATGCTGTAATTTCCAGTGTCAGATTTTTCTCTTAAAAAAAGAAACCGATAAAAATGGCAAATCTTCATTGCATGTCTAAAATGAGTTTGTTTTCATAAAAATCAAATACGTACAACAGAAGATCTAATAAATGTGTTAAAGTATTTTAATAACTGAATAGATTTATGCAATTTCTGAAAACAGATTTACATAAGTAAGGCATAAACTTGTGCAAATATTCACTGGTTGTCATATCACCAAAGTAAACATGCAAATTTTCTTTTAAGAAAGAGAAGTTACCATCTTGAGAAAGAATAAGACGCTATTGTAAGATGAATTTTCTTGACTGTGGTACTAAACTGTTGACCTGCAAAGACAAGTCATTTCACCTATGGCAAAGAAACAAATCCGTTCATTGAAGCCTATGATTAGACAGGAACAAATAAAGTCATAATTTGGAATAGAAGTCATAATATAACATCATATTGTTTTTGCTACTTAAGTCTGGTTTTAAATTACTTCAAGTCTTAAGTGAAGGATTTCTATTATCAACCTTTTATTTTTCTTATTGTTGTTTTTTTAAACCAAATCAAATATCTTCTGACTTTTAAAGAAAGCAAAAATAAGAGGAACCCCCCTCCCAAAAAAAAACTGACATTAACATCTATTTTTAGATTGTAAGAATTTTTTTGGAGATAATTATAATTTACTGATACAAGACTTACTAATTAACCTATAGCTGGTGGTAGAAGAGGTGGATTCTTACCTTTCTCAAGGCTATTTGTGCATAAATGAATATAACAACACTGACTGGAATTGGAACTCTGCTCTTTGGCAATTCCAGGAGAGATCACTTAATGGACAATGCCCTTACTTCTTAGATTTTGCTGACAATTTGATATATAGGTAGATTCTGTACCAGAAAAACAATTTCTAAAATTCTAGCTCAATCTAACCAATGGTTCAAAACCTACATTTATTTCATTCTTGTGGTCAAGATGATTTTTGGCTGTTCTTATTTTTGAACTAACTTTTTCCTGATAGACTCTTTTTTATAGCTATATCCAAGAGCAAAGTTTCAGTCAAATCCCTGAGAAATTTGAATTTTTATCAGTAATTTTGACCTTCATACAGTTTGATAATCAGTTTTAAAACTTTTGACTATGAGAAAGGATAGGGGGAACATTTTCATCATGAAATAATTTTTCAGCCAAAGTATCTGAGTGATCAAATCATGACCACGAGTTTTCATTTATCAATAAAATTCTGTTTTTAATCTTAGAGAAAAAAAGAAAATTTTTAAAAAGTTCAATACAGTCTCATATATATATATATAAAGGATAAAAAGCAAAAAAATTGACTATTTTATGGCAAAATCAATACCAATCTGCATTGATGAACCTAAAAATATTGGTTGCCAGGAGATAAGAGGCCCACACACAATTCCAATGTTATAAATAAGAAATTTCCATAAGAAAAAAAAATTAATGGAAAAAAGGGTAGAATTAAAAAATTTCTTAGTAATTAAAAAGTGTACATGTATTGTAGCATGTTACTGTCAAGTAGATACCAAATGTAAATACAGAATGTTATAACTTAATTTTTTATTTAAAGTAATTACTTACCATGTCTTTTTAATCTTTAGCTTTGAAAATCTCTTCTAACATTGTATCTGAGTAACTGAAAATGTGCAAATAACTTTAAAGTCCTTATTCCTTATTACTAAAACTGTTGTTTTTTTTTCTTTTTGCATTTTCATTTGATATAGGGGGCCCACTTGCTATCGAGCAAGCTGACACCCTAGCTAGCCTGCCATTGCCAATCTGTACAGAAGTGTTAATAAAATTACTAGAAGACTTCTTTTTTTTTTTTTCTTATTTTAAACATTAAACTTACTAGACATATGTGTATAAGTAGACATTCCTGATTTTTTTTAAACATACATATATACATACATATTATATATAAAAATAAAAAAGATATTAGGACTAGTGTTATAAAAAGGAAACTACAACACACATCAATTTGACATTTAATCTACTTCAAAGTAGTCCCTGTCTGAAACCAAACACTTTATCCAGCATTGTTTCCTTTGATGGAAGAATTTGTAGAATTCATTTTTTGGGATAGCGAGCCGCTGTTTCATCGTATTCTCTTAGATTTCCTCAATATCTAGAAATTTTGTTCTTTTCAAGTGGGATTTAATTCTTTAAGTAGAAAAAAGTAACAAGGGTCATGATGTGGTGAATATGGTGTTTGTCAGACTTTGGCAATGTTGTTCTTGACCAAAAATTGCTGCACAAGCCATGGTCACTGATGGAAACTCTGCATTGTGGTGAGATGACCACATTCTACACACTTTCCTTTAAAGCACTGCTATAAACAACAGAAGTGAGTGAGAATGTTATAATTGTATGTATGGGAGTCGAAGGTCAATCTTTGTCAAGCAGCTTCACACTGTATACATTAGCTATGTTGCCATAGCAACAGTTCCAGTACTTTCTAATGAGACCATAATGCAAAGCTTTTCTATGAATCAATGAATCACTCTGAATAAACACACCAGTGACTCAAAAATAAATATGCAAAAATTCACCTTCCTCTCTGCCGGGAGCTGATATCTTAGGGGAAAAATCTCTGACTGATGCCAAATCAGTTGGGTTTGATCCTGGCTTAAGGCAAACAGATGTCTAGCCTCACTGATGAGCTGTGACACAGCAAAACAGTATATATATATAGTCATCCACAGACAGACTCTTTTGCTGTATCACAGCACATCAGTGTGGCTAGACGTCCGGTTGCCTCTAGCTAGGATCAAACCCGGCTGAATTGGCATCAGTCAGAGATTCTACCCCTAAGCTGTTGGCACATGGCAGGGATGAAGGTGAATTTAAGTATTTATTTTTAGATAAACACACAGTGACTGAGAGAACTCTATTCATTTTAACAAAGAGTCTTGCATTATTAGCAGTAATAGTATATATATATATTATAGACAGACAAAAAGCATCTTAAACACAAGCTTAAAATGACCATAACTTTTAAACCACAAGATTGGATTAAATTTTAGAAATCTTTTAAAAATTAGTCTATATATTGAATTTCATAGAATCAAAGAGGAGAGTATATTATCAGCACCCCTCACCTTCGTGTTTGTATGTGTGTGTGTTAATTTTGGCCTTGGTGACAGGAAGAAATTTAAAAAAAAAGAAAATAAATGGTATTTGTTAAGTACAGAGTAAATAAAGAAAATATCAAGTGTAACTTACCTGCGATATCCCAGAGTTGAAGTCGGATGAGGGTGTCAGCATCCCAGCTGATAACCTTCAAGGCAAAATCGACACCAATCTGTACAAAAGTGTTAAGAAAAACTTGGAACATGTTGAATAATTATTTTTTAAAAATTATAAAGTTTTCTGTTAATTATTTTAAATGTTAACTTTACTGGGAACTTGTTTGAGTAGACATCCTTGATTTGTTTTTTAAACAGTGTAAATTTACATTTACAAGCCTAAGTATTTGTGAGTCTTAATGGTATAATCTGTCTAAAACCAGATCATCTTTTGGTTCGTGTTACACAAATTTCCACCACTGGCCGGATGTGAACACTACGAAACCCAAGAATGAACTAAAAATTCCATCGGCTCTGCACACACCTTCTGTTTTACTTACACAAAGAAAAATACAATCCAGAATTTTCACCCAACAGCACTCACTCCCGCCTAAAGAAATAGAATAAAAATTGGAACTGATCTGAGCCTAAGAAAAGGACATAAAAGCCCAACATAGGGACATCTTTGGCAGTCGGACAACACAACAGCCAGGATTCACAATGCTCGTCTTCAAAGAAAATTCACCAAAGGCCATTGCCGCAATAAGTCACAACTCGCCCTCCCTCTCATACCATATGCCTCTGCAGACAACTTTTACAATTCTACATATCTTTCTTTCAATGAAAGACATTTACACCAATTTACTATTTGTTTATTTTTATGTTAATTGTTTATTACTTAAATCTCCATCATTCCTTCTTTGTTCTGCCACCATATGCTTAATATAACATTAATAAAGAATGTGCTTTCCAGTAGGGTATAGTTTGAATAGGTGTCCCCCCCCTTATAGAGGGTGTTTTAGAATTAAACTTTGCTGTGCTGTGAAAGCTTTCCATAGCTGAGCAATCTGAAGCATGCCAGGCCTACTGTGATTTCCTCTATAAGAGGGACACAGGTTTGAACCCTGCCAGAAGGCACTTTTTTTTTTTTAATAAGACTGGAATGCATAGGCCAGTAGACATAAATTTATACAGTCTAAGAAATAGGGACAGCAATGTAAACATGTGTATCCACTAAATATAACATAAGAAATAATATCAGATTGTAAACAAAATCCTTAGTCATTTATATTAACTTCAATTTGACATAGCATTCAAATTTGTTCAACCCAGAAAACTCAGTTGTGTGTATTGTATTATATGAGTGCCTGATCATGATGTCATGGTGATCCTCACTGGGTTCTTCATATTTTTTTTTTCCTTGTATCAAAGCTAAACTACACCTTATTAAATAACTGTATATAATATTTATAGCAGCATATCCTCATTCAAGCATGTTTTGTTGAATAATCTAGACATACTATGTCTATTTTTATATTAAAAGCATTCTTGCCCACATTCACAATTTAGAAAAATATTAAATGACAATACTCCACTAGGAAAATAAAAAAACAAAAACTTCAAGTTCTGGAAGCCCTTTACATTAAAAAAATTACAGCTAAAAATAAATAGAATCAATTATGAGTATGGCAACAAAGTTCCAAAATGTTTATAACAGCAAGGTTTTAAAATTTCAAAATTGCAATTTTTAAACCCATAAATAAAAACAATATTTTAAAACACATAATTACAATTTTTAATAAGAATTTAGATAAGTTACCTTCCTTACACCGGTAAATTTTTCAAATTCATTAATGCTCACATATTCATAACTTACATTAATTCTTTGTTTTAGCAATTTACCCACTGAAGATGATCTTGGATGAGATTGAAAGTATTTGGAGAAAATAAAGACCATATAGATAATTACGACTTTTTTCTTGATCAGTTTTGTACAGACACTAAGAAATTGATTCATGAACTTGAGAGGATTAAATTAAAAATAGACATAATATTTGTAGATTATACAACAAAACATGCTTGAATATTTATAATATAAAAGAAATTTTTGCAAAGTTTAAGAGCTGTACCCACAAAAAACGGTGTGTCAAGTGACGGTTCTTCTCTTGGAACTCCTATTACTGTATACGCCCTTGACAAATATTTTTTGTTTTAAAAAGCTGTCTTTAGAATTTTAATAATGTGCCAGATTAGCAAAACTTAGTAAATACCTTATAAATCTTCAGTGCTTATTCATAAAATGTTTCAAATGAGACATTGTTTTAAGCTTTTCAGGAAGTGTTAAACTCGTTGTAAGAGTTAGAAATTTATTACTATCACTGTACCATATTTGTTAGCCTTAGTATGTGAAATGTATATATAAATGCAATAATTATCATGGGGCATATTAATATATTTTATTTTGCTTGGTATCAACTGACAGCAAATCTCAAGTTTTTAACACTTTCCTCAATATACTTGTCAATCCGAGAAATACTGTGCTCTAGACCAGTGTTTCCTACATGGAAAATTTCAGGTGGGTCACAAAAATTTTATGATTTCTATTGGGCCAAAAAATGGAAGTAATTTCTTCTTTTTTTTTTTTTTTTTTTTACACTATAATAATTTCTATTAGGCCACAGAAAAATTCCAGGTTGAAAGTTGGGGTCATGAGCTAAAAATGGTTGGAAACCTCTGTGCTAGACAATCTTAATCCTTAAATCTAATTCCTCCACTTTCATTTCTAATGTTTTAGAGATTGTGCCAGGTGCTCTAGTTATTAAAGGCATGACCCTCACTGAAGTTTTTCAGTATCTTGAATTCTCAGCTGAAAGCACATTATTTTCTATTATCATTAGTTCTGTCTAAATTTCTGAGATGAGTAATAATAATAGCATTTTTCAATAAAAGTTCAATTGACTTATCTTAATTGACCAATTCCAGAATTTAGTGTTGAAATGCTCTTCAGGGCCAGATGTCTGATAAATCTATTGAAATTATTATTAGATCTCATATTTATACCCCTTGGGACTCTTTCTACATCAGAGTTTCATCTAAAATGAAACAACATTTAAATTTAGAACCAGTTAAAATGTCCTTTTTTTTTCTTAAATCATTTTTTGTCAATTGAACTTTTCTTGATTTATTGAATATTATAGCCCTAATTATCTAGAATTTGCTAGAAGTTCTGCTGATCTAAAAATGAATTAAAGTTTTTTTTAAAGTTGTATTATTATTATGATGATGAATTTATTCATTTAAAATGTTGTCCTTGATTGTTTTAGTCACAATGTTTTGGCCATTGTACCTTTTTTACCTTTAATAGATAAGAGGTGTATTTGGTAACATTCTCAGAATTTCAAACTAAACCAAACTATATAATTAGTTCTTTCTAATTCTACTGTTTATACAAGGAGATACCCTGTTTTAAACCTTTTGCTATTTCATCCTTGTCATATTAATACTACTTCTGATTATTCTGTTACATTCTAATGCCTGACCCAGGGATTAAACTCATAGCCATGAAGTAAGCAACAGTGATCAAAAAAGGGAAATTATCTCTATTTGGATAAGATGAATTCCTGAGTGCCACATGATTGCAGTGTGTGGGGTGATGAACCCCAGTTGCTGATGTAGACCACTAGGAGACTAGACATCATCATAAACTCAAAGTAGTAGGGAGGAAATATTACAAGTAAGACTCTTGTTTTTTACCCATTTCTCAGTACTTGTTTTATTTATAAAATATCTGTATGGGAGAAAAAGTGACTGGTGGAGATTTATATATATATATATATATATATAATTAACAGTGCTTGAAAGTGCTTGGGACAATAGACACTATGTACAATTTTTACACTCCCTTATGCCACCAAATGAAAAAAATTAAGAATATTAGAAAATCTCCCAAAAACATCAAATTTTTCTTGTCTGTTATATTCAACAAAACATGTTTGAAAGAAAGGTTATATGATTTCTTGTATGAATGACAGTGCTATAAAAGATCTCTTTGAGAACAATGCATGTTTGTCATTCCTTTCTTTCAGCTATTCTGTTCTGTATACAGTGTTAGTATATCATGGATATACTAATGCCTATAATGGGGAAATAGAAATTGGAAATATTCTCTCTTTCCTAGTCCCCCACCCAATTAACTTGTATCTACTAGGCTATTATCAGTTCAAAATTGAATGTTACTGAATATGAGAGGCACCTGAAGAAGTTTGGATGGTAAAACAGTCAAAATGTGACTATAACAACCAATATGGACATATCAGTTCAAATAAATCAGCAGTGAGTAATATTGTTTTGATTGTTAATGTTGTCTGATATCAGTTTTCCTTATTTCTTACTATGAAATCCTTATTATGTAAGCATTTGGAAGTTAAATACATGCAGTTTACTGGAAGAGTTATCTGCTCTTGTGTCAATCTTTTAAATAAAAGATACAGTTGCTCTGTAATGCTGTGAGAAGAACTGGTGAACGTAACGTTTGATTATGCTCGTCTTCCCAGTGCCTAATTCTCCAATGACCAAAATTTTGTACAGATGTTCCTTCTTCTCATTTCCTGAAGACTGAAACAAAAAGAAATTAAAATTGTAAAAATAAATAATAACCAAAACATTTTCTTTTCTCAAAGTGTTTGCAAAGCTCCCAAATTAAAGTTTTTAATGGGAAAAAATGTATTGACAAAACAAAAAATTTAATAAACAATGTAAAAAGATATCAATAAATATAATAAAATATAAAATCAATTATATATTTTATACTATTTTTCATCCAATATAAGGCCAAAGAGCCACTCAAGGTAGAGGGTTACTGGATGAGGTTGTTGCAAGTGCATACAAGGAATGAATAAGAGGTGCATATTATGAGATAGATATATATATATATATATCGATTTTTTTACAACTATCTTGATTGTTTGTCTTACTTTTACTTTCTATTACTATTATTTTACTTTTTCTACTCTCGTTTATTTAATCAATTGATAGTTTACATGTTAGTACTGTCAAAATAAAGTAGTATAGATTATTTTTGATGTTATTCATAATGAGTATTTTAGGCTTTTTTATTTTTTTTTAACAGTAGAGTTCACCTTGTAGAAGTCCCGGGGGCCACTCGAGGTAGAGGGTTATGTTAAGGGGTAGTTTATATGAATAGGAGGAGAAGATAACCTGTTCAAGTCTAAAGTTAACCATTAAGACTGCAGTGATCAGGGAAACATCTTCTTGGGAATCTGTTCCACAGGACAATGGTTTGTAGGAAGAAATTCAAAATTATATTTATTATATGAGGATACATAAGATACATAACAGTTGACTTTAGATGAGGTTAAGATTGTAGTGATCAGGGAAAAATCTGTTCAGAAGTCTGTCCCACATTGTAACATTTCTGGAGAAGCCGTTCGAGAGGAAGATATATGACAAAGTGGAAAAAGTTTACTTTTCTCCTTCAGAACTTCAAACTAATTTTGTTATATTGATAGGACTATACATGTGAACAGCAAAGGAGTGTTGAGAATTTTAGATTTTTTTTTTCTTTAGCGAAATTCATTTAGAGTCTTTTTCTTTAGCTTTCCATCAATTTTGTAAGTCGGTATTCCACACTGTGATATTAGGAAATCTGCCAGGAATGGTGAAATGTTGTAAGAGCCAAAGCACGAATTTACTGTATATGATGTTGCAATTAAGGCACTATCTAGACATTTATATCATAGTGAATTATTTTCTCCTTTGATTGTGGTAGCAATTTTTATGTCAAAATTGTGATCAGTGGGCAATCAATACATTTGTATTATTTTGTAAAATGTTCCTTTTGTGTTCATATAATCTTTGTTTAGATTCTTTGAGGTTTATTCAATGTATTTTTTGTAACAAATATTACACGTGATGGAGTAAACTCCTTCAAGTTTTAGTTTATTGTTTTGTTTAATATTGACTAAGTTTTTTTTATTGTTGTCGATGTAGTAGTAATGACTTTTATGTTAAGTTTAGATAGATTCTTTTTGATTGTAGATATGATAAAATTAGTAGGCAAGATATATTTTTTTGATTCATTGGGTTTCTCAAAAGGAGCCTTTTGTTTTGGAATATTTTGTGGGTCCTTTGTTTCAAATTGAATATAAAATAATAAGGGTACTGGATAAGTTTCAAAGTGTTTTCACTGTATTTCTCTTCTTTGTATAAATAATCGAAGCTGCATATTAGAGCTCTTAGGTAGAATCTGATGATTATACCAGATTTTATTTTCTATCACATCTACAATAAAAAAAAGAATATCTAAATTCAGCATAATTACTTTTTTCTACCTACATTTATATGTTACAAATTAAACTGACTATTAAAGGATGAAAAATCTTTGTGAATTTCGACATTGTTCTGATTTTTTTTGGGGGGGGAGGTTCATCCAAATCCATGAATTTGTTTTGCTCATGCTAAGTATATATATATATATATATATATATATATATATAAATAAAAAAACTAAAAAAAAACTATATAAAATTCATTTTTTTATCCATAATGTTGAATGTGCTAAAATTATTCAACTTTTTGACAAGAAAAATCTCCAGTTGATGTTAAAAATTACCACAAAACTGTTGATTTTATTTAAAATGAAATTATCTATTATGACGGGTCTCTAATATGTATTTAGATACAATGTATTTATTTTCAATTTTTCTAGTTGAACTATTCACCTATATTGCATATAATCCATTATTGTACATAATTAGGTTACAGTAAAATCTGTATTTTATATAAATACTACCTTATGAAAATTGAGATTTAGTAAAGTGGGGAGGCCTGTATTATAGAATTGATGGTGGATATGATGAGACCTTTGCACTAACCATTATATATATATATATATATAGAGAGAGAGAGAGACAGTAAATTTGGGCAGCAATTTTTTATTTATGCAAATTTACCTACTTGAGTGAGTGCTTCCATTAGTGGTGTCTCGGCACCATCCTAGATTTTATTTCTAACACTATAGTTCTAGACTTAGTGTCAGCCCTTGCAACTCTGGCTATGTTGCAAATGACTCATCTGTTGTCAGCTGATCATTTGGCAAGAGAGAATAAACAGTGTTAAGGACTGAATATAGAATAGTCTGTGCTAGATGTAATTTTGACAAATATAAAAATTGTAAAAAAATGTAACATTAAACTGAAAACTCTAGTCATATTCTTAAATAGCCTCATCAGATTGAGACTTTGAATCTTATGGACTGTTGCTACAGAATTGCAAAAAACTGTTACAAATAACAGAAACCACATCACTTGAGGACTAGCAATAACTAAAATGCATAGCACATGTAACTCCAAGACATGATCAAGATGTTGAAATTCCATACGACTTCAAATAAAGACCCCCCCCCCCCCAGCAATACTAGAAAGAAGAATAACTCTTAAGTGAAAGATTTTAGAAATTTCAACTGAATGTAGTACTGGCTTGCTCAGTCAATGAAAGCTGAATATTTGCTTATAAGGAAATGGCCATATTACTATTAGTGTCATTCTTTGTATTTTAATACATTTTATTTACCAAAATAAGGTATAAATAGTCTTCTAATACAATTTCTAATGGTGTCTAACAAAAACACAGTATTATGTAAAAGTTCAAATATCCAAGGTAAGAATAACAATATTAACCTACAGTTAGTACTGCAGGGTATTGTTATAGCATTAGTACTGTGGGGTTTTCAAAGACTCCATTTAAAATATCATAAATATATCATGGAGTACTTAATTTTTTTTTTTTTTTTTTGTTATATATTGTTTTGAATATTCTTTCTTGTTTTTTATATAATAAATAAAAATGAAAAGTTTTTATTTAAAAAAAAAAAAAAAAAAAAAAAAAAATCAGAAGGCCAATATTAAAGAAAATGAGTTTTGTAAGTTTCAGAAATAGGTTTCATTTTATTTTAAGTAAAAAAAAATGAAACTGCTTTTAATTCACACAAATATGAAAAATAAGAAAAGCAGAAACTCATTTTATTTACTTCACAAAACGTATTCTTTCTGAATGACTCCTGAAACTTTGATTGCTTTTCTAAGTCCTTGTTTCCTTTTTTTTTTTTTATTGTCTCCTCCAAAGCAAGGTGATAATGCCGTTAGAATGTAAGGGTTTACAGGGAGTGAAAAAGAATGGGAAGGATTAAGGAAAAGACAAAAACAAAATGGGGTTCAAGAAGACAGAAGATAGCAATTGATATTGCATTTAAATTTTTGAAAATTGTAGTTAGCAGGGAAGCAAGAAATCAGAAAGTGAGATGTGCAAGAAAAGAAACTTTTAGAGTAAAAGTGGTCGTTGCATCTAGTTTGTTCAACAATAAAAGGGTAAGACCTATTTGCTTCTTGCTAAATATTAAGGAAAAACATTTTATAGGGTCTTCAAAGTATTTGAAATTGATTATTTCTTAGATATTTTTTGTAAAATTTAAGAGTAAAATAATAAATAAGATTTATTCATTCCTATGGTATAAATAAATTTATATAAAATAATAAATAAAAGATACTTTTTTATCTATCAATAAATATGTTATTTATTATCATACTTGGATTTTACTAAGAAAATTTAAGAAATGATAAAATCGTTTTTCAAATAAAATATGCCACAGTACTAACGGAGGGTTAATAAAATTTATTTTATTTACAAAAATAAAGCTTAAGTCATAGTAATTTCTAACAAAGGATAATGGTAACTCAAAAACAGATGGCATTATATAAGTGTTCAATGAACCAAGCTAGCAGTAAATGTGCTAAAAACTTTTAGGAAAGTAATCTTAGTCTAGTGTTCAGTGTACGAAAATTTTAACTTTTTTTTGTCTTTGGTCAGTAGGTATTATTTCCTAATTGCTTCTGTCTAGAAAGCAAATGAGACGACTATTATTCCTTTCAAACTTTGCTTTTGTGACCTAGACATCGATGTTTTGAAATCTATTTTCCATTACATTCTAGACAGATTCAGTGCCGAGTTGCTGAAGGAGAAATTTATAAAAGTTTCAAGAACTTTTGAGAATTTGTGGAATGTTCTGGCTACCAAGGATCATATAATGAAAACATGATGGGAGACTATATTTGGGGGTTGATCTGTGAAAGTAATTTATTTACTTTATAAGAGTAAATTGTAAAAAAAAAACAAAAAAACTACTGGCTTCTAAATTTTTTTGTGGTCTGTCTTGTGTAATCCTAGAATAAATAAATAAATGATACTTTTGAATCATGTCATTTTGTCCCTACTTTTTGTGAATGAGAATGTTCACATTTGTCATTTTTCCCAATGGGAAGAGATGAATCTCTGGAATATCATTATTCTAATCACAAAAGCAAAGTTTGAAGGAAATATTAACCATTTTTCATACTTCCTAAGTAAATAGGAAATAAAAGCTGCCACTCAACGACAAAAAGTCGTGTTACACTGTTATTTATTTGATCATTTAAAAAACATTTTCTTTTTAAAGTTCTGAAAAGGTAAAATGAAAAGCTGGTATGCCCAACTGTAAACATTATAGTTTTGTTTCCTAAAATCATTGTATTTACTATTTAAAATGGCTTCAAGTGAATGGAGCCTGTAGATTTTAGCAAAGACCATCTTTCTTTGTGATTCAGTAGCACCAGTTCACAAGGTTCAAAGAACTGTACCTGATAACAGAAGTTGTGGACTTTCAACAGCGGCAACAACTAAAATGGATAGCATACACAACTTAAAAAGAAAATGATATAATCAAGATGTTGATATTTCACACTGTTTCAAACAAAAGGCTAGAAAGGAAACCCCCACCAACCTGGAAAGAGCAATAACAGGTCTTGAGAAAGCTATTTTCCTGAAAATTGTTTTAAGAGAAAAGACTTTATATATTTCAGCCAAAAGTAGGACTGGTTGCTTGATCAATGGATGCTGAATATTTCCTTATAAGGAAATAGCTAATATCACCATTATTTTATATGTGAGAGTGAGAGACTGAATTCTTTTATGGCCTATCAACCCTTTATCAAGCCAAAACATATTGTATTGTAAAAAAAGTTCATTTTTTTTTAATGTGTGACTATTTCATTAACACTTTTTAAGAATAATGATATTTTTTGTTTTTCTTTCAAATAAAATTCCTATTATTTAATCCATAGGTTAGGGAGGAGATAGACCTGTACCTTTTTCAAGAGTATTTGTGTGTAAGTTAATGTAACAAATATGACTGGAATTTGAACTTAGCCCTCTGATTTCTCATTCTGAGCCACTATTCATTCCACCATCCACACACCTGAGAGAGAAATCAGTAAGAGAGATAATAAAATTCAGAGAATGAAGTGAGAGAGTGAATATAATACATTTTCAAAGGGCATATTATTTTATTTACTGTTTCTACTTGTTTGTTCAAGTGTGTGTATGAGAGAGAGAGAGAGAGAGAGTCAGTAGAGGGAAATGACAATAATAAAAAGAATAAAAGAGCAACTCATATGAAACATGTAAAAATGTTTGGAATTTTTCAACTATTTTCATTGTTTCCTTTTCAGAAATAAATTGTTCATTATTCACTTTATCTTTTGTTAAATTAGCACTTTGCCAGATTTAATCATTAGTTTATCAAAAATTGAAGATGGCCGATATAAACCTCAGTCTCATAAGTGGGTGTGGTCAGAGGGTCACTGCACTGCTGAGCAAATGACCAGCTCCATTTACATATCCATGTCTCTGTGAAAGGTCTTCTGGTCCACTTAGTGGCATTGTCATCCTATTTTTTCCTCTGCCTCTTCTTTTGCCTAAGATGTACCATGTAGGATGGTAGTGGAAAGATTGTTGGCTCTTTTAATGTGACCATACCATTTCTAATTTCCTCTTCTTGATGGTAGTTACAGATGCTGTCATTTGTGATGTGGTCTGGAATAATTCTGCACCATCTCATTAGATAGTTATTAAATTAAATAAATAAATTTTGTGGCAGACAGCAGTTTTTTTTTCTTGTAAATGAAATAGCAAATGCCACATTTGATGGTATATAAACCCTCCCATCCTTTTCAAAAAAGCAACTGAAAATATATTTCTAGGATTTTAAAGTTGAGGTATCAGGTTTTTCTATGGTAGGTAGACTTCATGCATTTAAATGCAGTACTAGATTGGAGACAAGATCTCATTATTTTACAGTTGAAATGGTTTGATGTAACCATAACTTCTATGCTAACGGTTCCTTTTATTGCACTTCTCACTTGTAGAACTCTCTTCCAGCTTCTTACTTCCCAGTCAAATTTGATCTTCAAAAATTCAAATGTAATGTCAATTGTTATCTTCCATCTTAATTCTTGTTGTTTTTATTCTTTTATTATCCCCCTCTACTTAATAATATTTTTCTCATATTCTCTCAGACTCAGTAACTCCTTGTATCTTAGTGGGTTTATTGCTTTGCTTGGGGTGAAATGATTAGAATAAAAAATAATAATAATAATAAAAAGGTTAATGTTTATCTAGATGCTCTATACTTGTATTTAGCTTAACTCCATAATGCTATAATATTAAGTGTAAATAACAAGGCTGGCGGGGGCTGATATATGATTAAAAACAGTAATAGGATTGAATCCTTACCCCTGAAATAATTTCTGAGCTAGTCATCACTTATCTATAAAGTAGGCTTATTTTATATCATGAGAAATTTAATAAATCTTCTGTTTACTCCCAACATCATATTTTCCTCTGAATTATTTAGTGTCAGTTAAATAATCCACTTTTTATTCTCTTACGCACGCACACACGCTTCCTTTGTACAAGATGCTATCCAAATGTCTAGGGAATTTAAACAGTCTGTAGGAATCAAATGTAGTACAGACTTTTGCTGCTGCCCTTTGTAAGTTCCTTTGGTTTATTTGCACATTAATTCAAATCTAATTTAACAAAGAAAAGAAAAAAAAAACATTCATATTTATGCTACTTGTCTTTGTTGTTGTTATCACACAGTTTTGGCCATTGTGCCCTCCAGCTTTCCTCAGGTGTATATCAATCTGGGTAACCTACAGGGAATTCTGAACTGAACCATTTATTTAATCTACAACCTAGTGGATAAAAGCATTGGTTTGTTAATTTGGTAACAGTGGTTATGAGTTCAATCCTTGAGTTGGGCAGTGTGTATTTGCATTCAGTGGAACCAGGCAAGCAATAAATGAACAATACTAAATAAAAAGAAATAAGAACAAGATGATATTCCTAGAAATGAGCCATGGAATGAGAACAGTCTACCCTTGTAGATTAAGTAGTTCAGAATTCCCTGTAGGTTACCCAAATCAATATATACCCAAGGAAGGCTGGAGGGCACACCGGTCAAAACATTGTGATAACAATAACAAAAATGAGAATAATAGTTCGAATATAGTGTAAATAATGATCACTCCTCATCCCAGAGATTAAGACAAAAACATATGTTTTTGTCCTCAGTAGTTTATTAATTGAATTTTGTATGTATACTTATGTGTGACTGTGTATGCTGTATAAAAAGGGCTATTAAATATTTTGCAGCATCTGAATAGCCTACTTGAGGTACTGTAATATGAACTTTTAGTTTTAACCTTTCAAAGCAGTACCACTGAGATGACAATAGACTTACTGAAGGGGATTTCTTCAAAGTAGATGGTGAAAACTTAGTATTGGTGTAAATAATTTTACTGGTTGGATCCCTCAACACTTGAATAACACCTTGTACATCCATCACAGATTTATTTTAAATGCTTAATACAAATTTGTGTTAGTACCTCTGTGGAAAAATCATATTTTGGTTTTCATTTATAGAGAATTCATTAGATTAGCAGTTATAAGTGTCGAAAAAAATATATTTGAGAATTTAGTTAGTTTTGGATTCTGATAAGCATTGTGAATTTAAATTACAATATCACTGAAACCTCAGGATCAGTGGACCAAACAATTATGAAAATGTTTATCTATGAAACTCTAGAATTGAGGTACTGAATATAAGATCTATCAACTAAGAAATTTTATTTGTATTAATCCTATATATGTGGCAAGTCTCTCACTGCTCTGTCATTGCTACCATAGAAAGTGCTTGGATGTACAGCATTTCTTGGTTCTGCCAGGTCTGACCTTCACAGCTAGGACCTGCTATGCCACTTACATAGTAGCAAACCATCCATATTCCTCTGTATTCCATCAGCAAGAAGTAAGTTCCACTCAAACAACTTCTTGCAAACTACTGCTCTATGGAACAGACTCCCAAGAGGATGGTTCCCCGATCACCACAATCTTAAACTGTTCAAGTCTAGAGTCAACTGTTATCTTCCCTTCCTATCCATATAAGCTACCGTTTAATGTAACCCTCTACCTCAAGTGGCCTCCCTGCCTTGTACAGAACGAACTTTACAGTTTAAAAAAAAAATAAAGGTATTTGTGTGTGTGTGTATATATATATATATATATATATACATATATATATATATATATAGGACAAGTAATAGATCCATTTATATTTAATGTAGCTGGATCCTAGTATTAGGTTGGTGCAAAAATAATGCCGTTTTCTCGCATATGTTACTATGTGAGAAACGACATTATTTTTGCACCAACCTAATAATATCAGATATTAAAACTGATCCACAAAGAGAACCCAATGTATTTATTATAACAGAGCATATATTTTATACATCAAAAAATCCCAAATTACCTCATGTGGAAGCCCATGATGTTGCCAAGCTTAAAATTCTGTAAAAGGTTTAATTTTTTTTTTTTAATTATTTACTTTATCTCGACTTCTTTACCAAAAATGTTATTTTTAGTAGCAAAGATTGCATTTATTTTATGTTTTATTTAAATTTAAACAAACTGATTTTTTTTGCTAATATACAAGTGAATTTTGACAAGGCAAATATAGATTCTTTTTAGCCAATCACAATGAATTGAAAAAAAAATTATCAAAGAAATATTGCTTATGTATTGATATAAAAATGTTAATTAGTAATAACACAAATGAAATATTAATTAAGATATGCTTTTATTATGCAAATTAAATGTTACCATTTATGTTGTAAATGTACATTGAGATTAAAACAAAAATGTTAAAAATCACTACATGATTGTAATTGTGTAGTGATTTTTAACATGTTTTTGTTTTAATATCCTAAAATAAATAATATTTAGATCTACTCTGTATTAAGCCCTTTTGAATTAAATGTTACAGAGAGTGGAATTATACTCCATTTGTTCTCATTTTACCTGGAGATTATATATATGCTAGCAGCAAGCAGAAATATTTCTCCTCCCGATGATGGCCATTTTGGCCGAAACTAGTCGAGGAATCTAAATGGAATAATAATAATAAAAAAACAAAAGAATATTAATCTACAACCCAGTGTGTCTGAAGATTTTAATTTTTTAATTTTTTTTTTATTGTTCAAATATATATATATATATATACACACACACACATAAAAATTTGTAGCAACATGCTTTGGCTATAGGAGTGGTCTTCCTGATGGAAAAAGAGATACTTATTGGATTCCTGTCAAGAGGCATAGTTTTTCTTTAGCAGGACTTCTCAATCTAGGCCGATTGTTATTAATTTCACTGCTTGAGTCTTTATTTCTATGATGAGACAACATGGAAAATTTTATTAACAACACGTTTTTCTCTGAAAAGCATAGGCTCTTGTTGGCATCTTCAGGTTAAAATGAAAGAAAGACAAAATTGTGAGGAAAATGCCTTGTGATATCTGAGGATAAGTGGGTATCATAAATCAAATTATTTATCATAGCTTATCACCTCCTGTTGACCAGACAGAGTTGGTCTGCCTGTTTGTTATATCTATAGTGTATTAGAGTAATTTGGTATTTTAAATGAGGGATATACATATAAAATATATCATATATACACATACCGAGCACATAAATATATTAGAGCCTTTTTTTAATTTTTGTACATACATACATGCCCATTAATACACCACCCAGCAGCTCTAATATATATTCGCTTGAGGATGAAATGGAACTAATATCTTTAATTTAATTACAAAATTAAATTTGAAGCTTTTAGCTTCCATTTTTGAAACAAGTTTAGAAATGTGTAGCAAAAAAAACATATTTTAAATAAGTTAATTTATAATATTAATGCTCTGTAAATTTACATTGAGCACTATTTTGTAAAAATAAAAATATCTATATGAACACTGGATTATATATCTTACTGTTCTTTCTTTTATATATATATATATATATATATATATATATATATATATATATATATATATATAATGTGTGTGTGTATTTGTGTGCATAAATGTATATGTAACCAAACAGACCAGGCATCACAATGCAACCCATAATATCAGGAAAAACAGTGCACTCCAGAAAAAATGGCTCTAATGTACACATTATATACAGGGTGCTTGAAAAGTAACAACCTATTTTATGTATAATTTACTCTCCCATCTAACTATAATTGTTACAAGACAAGAGAGTCCATCATACATAAAATTGGGAGTTACTTTTCAATCACTTTGTACTTGTATGTGTGTGCAAACAAGTAATATGATGGGTGTACATATATATAAATGAAAAAAAAAAAAAAAAAAAAATAAATATATATATATATATATATATATATATGCTTATAAGAAATAATTGTATGTATGAATATGTTAATAGATAGACATACAAAAAAGGATCTTTGTGTGTATATATGTATACACAGTTATATATCGATAAGCATGTGTATGTGAACTTGGATACAAAAAAAAAAAGGCTCAGATATATGTATGTGGCTGGGTGAATATATATATATATATATATATATATATATATATATATGTGTGAAAGGTGTTCTGTAATAGTGAACCTTTACTCAAAATTTCATAGCCCATTTTTTTGTACACAATCCTCATGTGGCCGACCTGATACATTGAAGACACCTTTCCTATTTTTGAACCTCTGGTGTGTATTTTTACTTGTTATTAAAGTATGTAAGTAAACAGCTGACAGTGAATTCTTGACATAATGGGAGCTTTCTTTGTTCAACTGATATGAGGTGGGGACACAGACAAAATTTCAACTTATGCAAATTTATGAAATGTGAAATCATTGGATACTTTCCAGACAGCCATAAAATGTGTGAGTAATGTATTTAACTGGAATTCTATTTACATTATTCGGACTATTGTCCTCATCTTTGTTGCCATATTTATCACAACATTTCAGCCGTTGTATGCTCCAGCCTTCTTCAGGTGGCTGGAATGTCGAACTTAACCTTTTATTTCATTCACTGGGGTAGACTGTTCTAGTTCCACATGCCATGTCTAATAGATGTCAGTTATCAATTATCTCCTGTTAATTCACCTCTCCATGTTCTTCACTGCCTTAACCAGGTATTGAACTCACAACTCTTTGGGTCCTGTCACTTAAGGACACATGGCACAGTGGATAAATGTGTTGGTTAGTTCCAGTGACAGAGCACAACAGCCAAAACATTATGATAAATATGGCAACAAAGATGTGGACAATAGTCCAAATAATGTAAATAGTGTACATAATATCAGGTCATCCCATAAGTTCTGTCCGAATTTTGAATAAAGAAAACAAGTAACCAAATGTTACATTTAATTACAGATCCAATCAACAATGTATTTTCCCTGATTATCTATGACTTCCTTCCATCTATTAACAAGCTTACTAATTCCATTACTGTAAAATTCTTTTGGCTTTGATTCAAAGAACTCACAAATGTCAGTTTTAACCTCTTCCTGTGTTACAAAAGCTGTTTCTTCTAAATGATTCTGTAAGCTACAAAACAAACGGTAGTTTGAAGGAGCAAGATCGGGAGAATAATGTGGGCGAGGAATTTTCTCCCAACTAAGTTCTTCGATCTTTTGTGACGTGTTTCTTGCTGTGTTGGGTCACGCATTGTTATGATGAAACATTACCTCTTTTCAAATCACTAGAGCAGGTCTTTTTTTCCTCAAAGCTTGGTTCAAACGCTCTAATTGCTGACAGTGTATTTGAGCATTAATTGTTGCATTAGGTGGTAAGAATTCAAAGTGGATTATTCCTTGGCGATCCCACCAGATTGAAAGAAGAACCTTTTGCCCATGAAATTCCCTTCTTGGCTGTGGCTTGGGTCCTTCCCCTTTACTAAGCCACTGTCTACGATGCTTAACATTTCGATAAAAGATCCATTTTTTGTCGCCAGTCACAAGTCTATCCAAAAAAGGTGAAACAAGTGGGCGAGAATGGAGAGAAGAGCAGATGTCAACTCGGGATTTGAGGTTGTTTTCAGACAATTCATGAGGCATCCACTTTCCAAGTTTAGGAACTTTTCCAACTTGTTGAAGATGACGATGAACAGTTGTATGGTTTGAACTGAGAACCACTGCCAATTCGTCAACTGATAAAGCAGGATTTTCTTCAAGGGCTGCTTCAAGAAGCTTTTCATCAAACTCAACTGGATGTCCGGTTCAATCTTCATCTTCAAGGGCGAAATCTCCACCTCTGAATTTTGCAAACCATCTTCTGCAAGTTCTTTCATTCACACATTCCTCTCCATAAACTGATTGAATGTTTCTAGCTGCTTCAGCTGCTGAAATTTCTTTACTTGAACTCATAAAGCATTATGTGCCTCAAATGATTCTTGGGTACTTCCATGTTAGCGGGGTTTTAACCAAACAAAATTTAATCTTATTGTTCTCTGAAATAAAAGTTGATCAGTTTAAATGCATCTAAACATAAAAATAATGTTCAGCTCCATTAGACATTATAAAATACTTTTTAAATTTTGTTCGTTTTAACAAAAAGTTAAAATTCGGACAGAACTTATGGGACGACCTGATACCTCATCCCAGAAATGTAGACCGATACTTAACTGAAAATGTTTCTTATTGTCATGAATAATGATTCGAACTTGCATTTATTCATGCACAATGTGCCAGAGTTTGGATTAGACTCTAAAGGTCAAAATGGGATCATTGCATTTTTACATGTGTAATATTTTGGACTAGGGTAACAGCCAATCTAGAAGAAAGACTGAATTCAAATCTATAGAG
Source organism: Acanthosepion lycidas (assembly GCA_963932145.1). Taxonomy (NCBI): domain Eukaryota; kingdom Metazoa; phylum Mollusca; class Cephalopoda; order Sepiida; family Sepiidae; genus Acanthosepion; species Acanthosepion lycidas. Next base: position 132,901,434 of record OZ010580.1, on the reverse strand, counting down.
AAGTCAACAAGTAACCACTCCACTATCTTTCCCAAGGAATCATTGTAATTCACAGATGATAATAATAGAAAAGGAATTGGGGAGAGCCACAATCAACTATCTCCTCAAGGACATGGTATAAAATAAATAATATACATCATGCTTGTGCTTTGAGTTCAAAGAAGACAATCATCACTGGATGTGGAGGTGGTGCCACAAGCCAAGTCTGGACATGCAGGATCTGGAGCAATATAAACCATTAATTATTTGAGTGAAATATAATTCAGTCAAACACAGGCTAAAATTATTTTTTTCTTTTTAATACAGTTGTCCGTGTCATTCAGACAAAACCATGTATAGTGTAAATATTACATTTTTAGGATCTCATTAAAATGTATTTTGGATTTTACTTAAAAGTATCTGCTCAGTTTATAACCTTGAAACTTTTAGTTACATGTGTGTTTGGTATGTTTTTCATAAGATTAAAAAAATATATACATTTTAAAAATCACCATCACAGTGAAATGCAGATTTTATCAGTTACAACAAGTTTGTCTTTGTAATTTACCTGTGAAGATAATCTTGGGGAAAAATCAAAAGTACATGGGCTAGAAAAACCTTCTTTGATGAATTTCATCTTAATATGAAGAAACTGATTAGAGGACTGGAAAGGATTAGTATAAAAATAAATAAACACAATATGTCTATATTATTTAATGAAAGACTAGGTGAGACAAGATCAGGAATGAGGCAATAAGAGATATGGTAGGAGCAATACCAATCATACAACACATTGAATGACAGAGGATCAATTGGTTCAGACTCCTCACTCATATGCCTATCAACCAACCAGCTCTATGAGCATATGCCCTTAGGTACTCTGGCTGGAGAGTGAGAGGCAGACCAAGAAGACACTGGAGTAATTCAGTGGTAGACACTCTCAGAAATCAAAAGATATCTCTCCTGCAGACGACTGTGTCTCCCTGCGATGCCTAAAAGCACAAGCAGAAGGAAAAACTAAGACTAAAACATTCAATGAAACATTTTTGAACATATATATAAAAAACAATATACATAAGAAACAATACTGCAGTTGTGTCTGTAGACAAGTATTGGATGTGAAGAGACTTGTGTATGTCTGTTGTTGTCATTACATTTATTTATATCTAGTTAGTAACAACTGGCAGAGTTTAGGTGTGTGGCCAAGACCCAGATTCAAGTCATTTGTTATAGTAATGACTTCTTGATAATATCAGCATGAGAAGACTGACATTGGAGAGCATCTGAAAACAATATCAAGTTTTGACTCACACTTTGTGAGTGTTATTTGGTAGATGAAACTGTTTGTGATAGCACAAACACTGACTGCTTCCAAAGTCATCATGGCTGAGGGTTTGCAAGTACCAGTGTCATTTAAACTGGATAATCATGCCAGGTTATTCACACTCTTCCAGAAACTGTCACTAAGGTTTGGTAGTTGCAGTATAAATCAAAGGTTGGCTCTGCAGGTGTAGAACAAGCAGAAATGTGCTTGATTAGGTGTCTTCAATAGGGAATAACCAGCCACCCCAGCAGACACGCATACTTGGAAACAAGCAGCAAGCCATACCATTGACAACCACTTTACTGGTTCACAATAATGATTTACATATGAAAATATACGATATTTTACTTTTAATATATATATATATTTTAATAATTTCACCCTAAGCAAGGCAATAAAGCCACTAGGATGCAAGAAAACTACTATTAAGGAGAAAGAAGATAACGACTGACATTGCATTTAAATTTTTGAAAATCAAAGTTAACTGAGAAGCAAGAAGTCGGAAGAGAGTTCCACAAGAGAGAAGTGTGATAAAAGAAACTGTTAACATAGAATTTAGTTATATCTCGTCATTTCAACTGTAAAATGATGAGACCTGCTGCAAATCTAATATTGAGCTTAAATTCATAAAGTTTAGGATTCATAGCGGAAAGTTTGTCAGAACAATTACCACGAAAGTATTCATAGAAAAAATACAAGGAAGCTATGTTACAGTGATGGGAAAGGGTCTGAAACTGAGATGCCAGGTCAGGACCAATAACATTGCAGATTCTTTGGGTTTTATCAAGAATCTCTAAATATATAGCAGGAGCAGCAAACTAGATGTTGTAGTAATATTCAAAGCAAAGATGATTGATATATACTTATAAATTAGTTCTATTTTTCATTATTATTTTTTTGAAATCATCCCATGACACCAAAATGCATCCTTGAAATTCTGATTTGTGTCACAGCTATAGATTTGGAAACTACAGATTTATGCTGTTTGAATTTTTTTAGATGGGGTATACAATTCATTTTAATGGTCTTTTTTAGATTATAACCTCATATTTGTTTTGCCATATTTTTGCCATGAAATCTCTGGCATTCCTCAGGTGTCTGTTGCTAAAGCATGATGCAGAGCTGAATGGTGCAAAGATTGTATGTCTATATGTAGAAGTTAATCTTAAGTGTTAAGTTTTGTAAGATAAATGCTTGCTCTGTTGTGGAAATATTACTAATATTTTTTTTTTTTTTTTTTTTTAAATCAGTTCACCCCAAGCAAGGGGTTACAGAGAGTAAAAAAAATGGAAGGAACCAGAAACCAAATCCTTAACAGGGAAAAAGGGATAAATTTCTACTCTGTTCAAAAGAATGGGTGATAGGCAAACATATTTATTCCTATTGAGGAGGGAAAAAAATAATTAGTAAATAAAATTTCCAAGTTCATGTGGATATATTAGAAGGAACCAGAAACCTAATACTAAAAAGGAAACAGGTATAGTTTTTCTTTTTTTCGTAAAAAAAAAAAAATCCAACTGGGATATCTTTATTCCAAATACTCTTTTTATTAAATGTTCAGCAAATTTCCTCCTACCATGGTTTTCTAAAACAAGGGCTAAACCTCTAATCCTGTTCAAAAGACCAGGGAGGATAGTGAACAGGGCAATAGGCCAACTTATCTACTCCTATATTAAGGAGGCAAACCTATCTACTACTATTATTAAGTTAATGTCTCAAAAAATTACAGAAAGCTATAAAAGATTGAGTCATAGATTGCAATTTTTTTCAGTTCCCTTACCCACAGAGAAAATATTGCTAGCCTTTATTTTCTTCCCACAAACCTTCGCAGCTAGGACCCATCATGCCACATGCACTGAATTGACTCATTTTCATTCCTCTTGTATTCCATTTGCGAGGAGGAAGTTCTTTCCCAGAACTGTTACATCATGGAACAAACTCCCGAGCAGCTGCTTCCTCAATCACTACATTCTTAATGTCTTTAAGTTTATGGTTAACCCCTATCGTACATATCCTTATAGTATGCACCTTTTGCTCTACTCTCCACTGTATGCCTTTACAACCCTCTACCTTGAGTGGCTTTTGAGTGAAAAAAGAAAACTCTTGGCCTTCAAAGGACTCTCACAACTGATTTTGAAAAAATCAATGACATTGTATGTATCAGCTGTATTATCTCAAAAGCTGGTCTCCTTTCAGCTGAATCAATGTACTGAATCAACCAGGCCTTCAAAATGAGAGACAATTGGCCAGACAACAGTTCATAACAAGTTTATGACATTGGGTAAGCTTTCAAATTGGATCAGAACCAATTCTGGAAGGTCAGGGAAGCCAGTTCCCAGCCAAGAATTAGCACAGTAGTTTAACTGTACTCATTCAGTCATCCTGAGTCATTTGGTTTCAATGAGCAAAACCTCTAAACTCAGACAATGTATTTTGTATTTACTAATGGATAATGATCACATCAGCATTTCGAAGCCTACAAATGAAACTGGAGAGATGGAGTTGTCACTACCATAGCAAGAGATACATTAGAAAAAATGTTTTTTTTGGTGAGATATGCACAGGGTTAATCAAAAAGAAAGAGCAGATTTTGAAAATTTAATCAAAATAAATGCTAAGAGACAAACACATTCAACATATTTCTATATAGAAAAAGGTTCAAAGATTATTATTTGAAGGTTGTTCAATTTGTATGAACTCAACATGAGCGCCATGTGTTGTGTGACAAACATTGAAAAGGTCTTCCACTTCTTGCCACACTCGAATCACTTGAACTGTGGATATTGACTTCACATCTTCAACTCTTGGGGGTCTTAAATCTTCAAGAGTATCAGGCATAGGTGGAACAAACACTCTTTTATATAAACCCACAGATAAAAATCACAGTACACAAACTTTGCAGTACACAGAACTACTTTTGTGGTGTGGCCATTTTAAGGATCGACAAAAAAAATAATTTAAATTTATACAAAATCTAAAAAGAAAAAAAAAAAAAAAAAAAAGTTCATTTATTTTAATAACTTTGAACCTTTTCCTATCCAGTAATGTGTTGAATGTGTTTCTGTCACTTAGCATTTGTTTTATTAAATTTTTGAAATCTGCATTTTATTTTTGAATAACCCTCTATTAGAATGTCTCTGATAAATGAATGAATTATTTAATTATACACAGATTTATTTGGACAGGTTTCTTTATCTTGGTTGTTATATTCACAGCATTTTAGCTGTTTTATCATCTGGCCTTTGTTAGGTGTTTGTTTTAATCATTAATGTAAAGAGAATTTCAAACCAAACACTTTATTCCATCCATAGGAATAGATTGTTCTTATCCTGTTGTCTATATTTGAAGATATCACATACAAGTAAAATTCTTTCTACACTTGAGTTTCAAATAGATGGGAGTGACTGGAATAAAAAGGTCATTTTTTTTTTTAATTTTAAGTAATGAAAATGCTTTTTTTTTAGAATACTATGGTAGGAGGACATTTCCTGAAAATTTAATAAAAAGAGTATTTGGAATAAAGATATCCCAGCTGGATTTTTCTTTTTACAAAAAAAGGAAAATTATACCTGCCTATCTATTTAAAATCTTTTTTTTTTTCTTATTTTTTTTTTTTTTTAATCAATTTACCTCAAGGAAAATGATAATGCCACTAAGATGCAAGGGGTTACAGGGAGTGAAAGAAAATGGAAAAGAATTTAGAAGAAACTGGAAACCCAATTCTAAACTGGGAACAAAGAACAAACTTCTACTCCTGTTTGAAACACTGGGATAGTCTAAACTGGATGAGAAGTGAACCTATTTATTCCTATTAAGGAAAAAATAAATAGTAAATAAAATTTCAGCGTTTAAGCAGAGATGTTAGAAGCATAGAGTTAGAAGGAACCGGAAACCCAATCCTAAACAGGAAACCAGGGTTAAACCTTTAGTTCCAGTCAAAAGACTGTGAGTGTATATATATTATATTATATACACACCCACACTAATAATATACATTTTGTTTAAGTTTCATGCCTGTGGCAATTGTCAGCTACAGATTGAAAACTGACTATTGTAAAATTTAAATATTAATATTTATAACCCAGACATAAATAAATGAACTGCTCCACTGTCTTATGAAAATATTTATAAAAAACTCGATTAAATACAAAAAAAAATAGATTAAAAAAAATTAGCAGTGTTTTATATATATATATGTGTGTATAATTATTTATATATTATATGCGCGGTACTTATTAGAAAGCGCTCAATATCAGAGATAGAGCTAACATATATGGTTGTATATATATATATATATATATATATATATATGTGTGTGTGTGCGTGCACCTGTGCCATCAAAATTGATGGCAAGAAGGAATAAGCAAGTAATATGTATTATATCGTAAGTAATTTTTGTTTAATCCAAGTACAATTTTGTAATTTAAAATAGTTTGTTGTTAATGTTAGTAATTGAACAGTATACAATTTATAAACACCTAAGGAAAGAGATCCGTATATTACCCTCATAAATGTTACATATTTACAATCAAAATGATGTGTACTGCAAAAAGTTCCAAGCACAATATTTTTTTATGTAAACTTTGGAAGGTCTGAGTAATCCTTGACAATCCGTAGATTCAAAGTGTAATTTCAGAGTCTGCTTATTTGTCATCCTACTAAGAGCAACATATCAGATATTTTTTTTTAAATTTAGTTTAATTTAGTATTTTATTTTCTCAAGCTGTTACCAAATTTCACAAGATATGCTTCGAATTGTAACCTACAATAATTAATGACAAAATAAATATATATATATATATATATATATATATATAGTCTCAGCATCATCCAACTGACCTTTTATCATTGTATGATTTTGATTTGTATTTGTAAAGATATTTTAAAATTAAAAATAAGTAATAATTGCATTAGAATCCATTTTTAGACATGTATGCATTTCAAAATTCTCAGAATCTATCTATAAAAGGCAGGATGTGTGTGTGTGTGTGTAATGAATGCATGGCTGCAATTAACCAAAATTTACATGCACATGCTCCAAGTTAGCGGTAAGGCCAAGACCGACTTTGCATTTCCCAACTCCCATTGTTAGCGGAAATAATCGATTTTTTTTCATGCTTCTACAGCACTTTTCATGTAGTTTGCAGCCATTTTGTACTGGCCAGTGTGAGAGCCAACAGCTGACTGACACGAATGTTAACTAGCATGCAAAAAAAAAAAAAATCAATAGCTGCATTCGTCGCAAGTGGGAAAAATTTAAATCTGCATGGCACTTTACTCCAATTGGCTCATTCGCTTGCTTAAACTCAACGTTGATTCTGATTCCACAGAACTGGGTTGGGTGTGTAAAAGTATTTGTTGTTAACATTCTTTTTTCATTTGGTTTTTCCAGTTACGAGTCCTTTTTTAAAGCTGATCATTTTGTGTTCATTTTGTTTAGTTCTTTTTTTGTAACATTTAATGTTTAGTTTAGAGCTTTAAAAAAAATCGCAGTGTGAGATAGGCAAGAATTAAGGCATGTAGCAACATCAACACAACAAAGGGCAAAAATATTTTAAGTCAAGTGATAGTGATTGCTGCATGAGTCGTACGATTTTTAAAAATCAAGCACGGGCGACGCCGGGCCATGCTGCTAGTTAAAAACTAAAAATGAACAGAATTAAAAATTAAAAATGAATCATTATTCCTGTTCATTTTTACTTTTTAATTCTGCTGATAATTTTGAAACACTATATGTATTTTTAAATTTTCTATTCTCTTGAATATATTTCCATATTTTTTGTGTAATTATTTTAACTTTTTATTCTTCATTCATTATTGCAGATATTAAAAACAAAACTTAATATCTATTCTTTTTTTACTTTACTAAAACAAATTTCAAACAAAATATCTTGCATTTATCCAGGCTGGGCCGGCACAAATTTCTCCACCGCACCCTGAAACTATGATATAGAAAAATAATTTATTTACATTATGGAAAATAATTTTTTATTCAATCTTTAAAAAATAAACGTCATTGTTTTTTGGCTTGTTATTAACATGAAGTTTTATTAAAACAAAAACTACAGCAAGCCTTATTTTTTCAAAAATTAATTTAAATAAATTATAGTTAAATTCATAAAACAAATATTCAAAACGACTATTGTTGCCAACTCATGTCTCTCAATTTTTATTTAACTTAAGTTCTTTTTTTTTTCTTTTCTAAAAAAAAAATATAACTTGAATTTGGGTGGGTGGGTTGTTATTTTGCACACTTCTTTTCAATTGTTACACACGAAAAGGTTTTTCACACTTCCTTTCAATTGTTAAACCTACACACACAAAAAAATTGTAAATTATATATATATATATATATATATATATATATATATATATATACGTGTGTGTGTGTGTGTCAAGGCAGTTGAGCACTATTAATGGACATGAGGTGGTGTTTCTTTTGGGCATTTCAGTTGCAATTTTTTATTTTTTTTGTTTAGCCAATATACTGGCCACTTGAGATTTTATGTGTTGACCATGGTGGGTATTTAGGACGGGATATAACAGCAAACAATGTTAGTTGCCTGAAGATTGATTGTATAACAGCCATCTATTTTGAGGCATAATATCCAGTCTGTCATTAGTGTTTAGAATTCAAATTTTTATTTTGTGTCTGTTTTTTGTCACATAGTGGGTTAATTTATGAAATTTATTTATAAAGTGTGTGTATATATATATACACACATACACACACACACATATATATTAATCCTTTCAAGTTCATGAATTAATTTTTTGGTGGCTATAGAAAATTGATCAAGAAAAATTTCAAATAATTTTTATTTTTCCCACGTACTTTCAATCTCATCTGAGACATTACTTGGAAAAATAAAAATTATTTGAAAGAAAATTTTAATATTTTTTTGATCAATTTTCTACAGCCACCAAGAAATTTATTTGTGCAGCACTTGAAAGGATTAAAACTAAAATAGACATAATATATCTAAATTATTTAAACAAACCTGCTTGAATGAAAATATGCTGCCTATATATATATATATATATATATATATATATATATCATCATTATTGGTGCTATTTAACCAGTGTCTTTTGCTTCAAATGTTACGATGGATACAAGTAATTTTGGTAACTTTGGGGTATATATTTAAAAATTTATACCGAGCAACTGAAGTCAGTCATATTGTAATTTCAATCTTAGTTCATGACATGGTGCTGGTATTTGACTGTTACTGGCTGCATCAAAAGGGTGAAGGGCATGATGTTGAGAAACCCGAAATCCCTAATGATCTCAGGGATTGCAAGACTGATGATATCATCAGGCATATCATTGCAATGGCCAAGCACATAATCTTGATAAGCTGCTCACAGTATTTGAGAAGTGGAAGGAAATGAAACAATATCTGATCATAATGTCCAAAACTGGTTTAAGCCTTTCAGATCTAGTGATTTGTTCTGTGACAAAGTCCAGAGATGACAACTACTACCTGTTGATTATGATGCTTTAAAATGCCAAGTAGAGGAGAACCTGATGACCAGTATTCAAAAATGTTCAAAAGTTTATCAAATGATACCATATATAAAACATTGCATAAAAAAAACTGCTTTTGAGACATTATAACTATCACCAAGTAATGTTTCATATAATAAATATACGATTTTGATAAGCAGACATTATGTGAATGATTGAAAGCGGGAAACATTGAACTGGTATTCAGTGTTTACTGTGTGAAATAAGGGAAAAACAGTTTGAAACTGCTTCTGTATTACAGTGATGTAATATAAAAATGTGAAAGTGGCATTTTTAAGCAGAATAAACATAGAATTATGGTTCTTATAAGAATTGTAAAAATCTGATTTGTTAATCTACTAATAATGAAACATTTCCATATATGAATGGGAAAATTATTAAGAATGGAGAGAGCAAGAATGAGAATAGAAAAGACTACAGTGAGAAGGACAGAAAGTCGGAGAAAGAATCATAGAAAGAGAGTGATAGAGAGAAAGAATCACAGAGAGATAGAGAGAAAGGACAGTAGTAAAAGAAAGCACATTAGAAAGAAAAATACGAGAGGGAGAGCAAGAAAGAGGGAAAAACGTTAGAAAATAGAGTGAGGACAGCAGAGAGACAGAGAAAGAATGCTAGAGAAAAAAAGGACAGCAGAGAGACTGAGAAAGAATCACAGAGAGAGAGAGAAAGAAACAAAAGTAGGGAGAAAGAAAAGACATTAGAAAGAGAAAGAAAAAGAAGAGAAAATATGTATAACAAAAGAAGAAATCTTGGGGACAGAAAAAGAAGTCAAATGAAGGGAAATAAATAAAAATAAAAACGGAACAAAATAAAACAAAGAGAACTCAATAAGCCTCATATCAAACGCACCTCCCAAAACTCTACTTTGATGCCATCATGTTTAAGGTTATTTTCTTCCAGGGGGCAGTACAAAAGCACTGAATCAGGGCAGAGGACAGCATCACAGTGGAATCTGGGTTTTGTCCTTGGAATATGGAAAACTTCCTTTACTGGTGGCTTCTGTTTGTTCCAGCCAAAAGATTCACCTTCGAAAACTGAACAGCCATCATGACTGGACACAGGATATTCATTTTGTATGCATTCATTAATATCAGACGTTGCTTCTACATTGGTTCCAAGAGAATCAACAAATTCTTCTGCAATTAAAGTAGGAAAGGGGGGGTTGCCTGTGATCATTTCTCAATGCTTTCCTGTTGTAAATCCAATGAGGTTACACTGAGATCCATCCCAAGAGTGTAGTAATAAATAACCCCCCCCCAAAAAAAAACAATGATTAATCCCAGTTTAATCAAAAACAAATGAACAGTCACTGACTATTAAGAGAGAACACACTGGGACAGTGACCAAGACATTGTTTAAGTTTTGTAATTCTGATTCTACGTGAAATCGCACATCTATAATTAAGTGTATGCAGGACTTCCTTTACACGGATACGACGACATTACTTGGCTTATAGATACTGACTCACTTGCACACATACTAAAATAGGCTTGGGTTAAAGTTATATTCAGTCAATTACCAGGTGTTGATATAATGTGAAAATTAAAATGAAAGAATGCTAACAGCTACTTTGTAGGTTTAAGTGATAACATGACTCCCACTAGATTTTGCACAAAGATAACAAAATGAACAAAGAAAAATATGTGAATATACAGGGTGAGCCAAAAGTAGGCTTACATTTGTTTCATGTTTTAGATCTAATTTATCTAACTGATAACTGTTCTTTCATCAAGATGAAGCACCTCCCCATTATGCTTTGGCAGTAAGGGACTACTTTAACCAAAACTTTTCACAGCATTGGTTTGGAAGAAGAGGCAGTATTGAATGGCCACCATATATTCACCTGATCTAACACCAATGGATTTCTGTTTTGGGGGTATTGTAGAGAACAAGGTTTATGAGAGAAATCCCCACACAGTGGATAAATTAAACGAGTACATCTCGGAAGTATTTATTGAAATTGATTCAGATCGTGATTTGTATCATGCTGTGTGTCATGGTGTCCTGGAGAGGTTCGATGAATGTTGCAATGTTAAAGGAGGACATTTTGAGCACTTAAGATTAAACTGTGCTAAAAAAAAAAAAAAAAAGTAAGTAAAGTGTTAAACAAATGTACATAAACAGTTTTGAATAAATATGATTATAGCAAATAAATATAAATCTAATAAAATATTTAAAAAAAAATGTAAAGTGCCTACTTTTAGTCCATCCTGCATTTAAAAAAAAAAAAAAAAAAAAAGATATTTTTAAAAAATTGATTATAAAATATCCATTTCCGGTATTTGACCTTCAGTTATATTTGCATTCAAAAATTAATACATAGTAAGAGCTAGTGCATTCACCAAATGCAATATATATATATGATAAATATTGTTACTAGTTTGCAACTGGAACACTGAGGTATTGCAAAACAACTCAGACTGAGACAATGTAGGGCAAGGATGGCCAACCTGTGATGTATGCGCTATAAGTGGCGCATTGGATGCTTACAAGTGGCGCATTTCATCCTTTTGATGAAAAGAAACTAAGCCACTTCTAGTCATTCATTTCAGTGATTTTATATTTATTGCACAACTTATATTTATTTCCAAACTCCTGGATATGCCCCTGGTCATAAGCATATATTTTCCAAATAAATAGATTTTATTATAACTTTAAAATATGTCCATATTACAACATGTACTGAAAGGAAGTGAATGTTTGTGTGGCGCATTTAAATTAATCGTACAAAATATTGGCGCATGGAATCAAAAGGTTGGCCACCCCTGATGTAGGGGTATCATTGAGTCAGTAGAACTGAACAAGTTTTCAAATGTACTAGCATAGAACAATTTAAAAAAAAAAAAAAAAAAAAAGACAGTATTAGTTATGTATTAGTATTAGTTATTATTAAGCTCAGAACTTATGCTTAATATCAGTGTCACTTGCCAGCACCTCAGCCAAGGTTCAGTGCAAAATATCTAAGTGCTCTGTGAAATAGTATTATACACATTCATTAGATATTTTAATCATTTCAATTCAAGCAAAGCCACTAAAATGCCGAGCATGGTGGGGGAGGTTACAGAGTGTGAAAGAATATAAGAAAAAGAAAAACATTAAGGAGAAAGCACAATAAAAGAACAGAAATTAAAAAGACAGAAGATAATGACTGAAATTACATTTAAATTTTTGAATATGAAACTTGACTGGAAAGCAAGAAGCCAGAAGAGAGTTCCCAAAAATGAGAAATGCAAGAAAAGAAACTGTTAGCATAAATTGCAACAAGTAATGACTGAACACACTACTAATGGTTTACAAACTTAGCTTTTTAACTGTTATACAATGAAAATGTGCTCCATTGACACATACACACACACATATATATATATGTGTGTGTGTGTGTGTGGTCTAGCATTTATATACATCATGTATATAATACGTTAAAAGATTACCTTTCTCTGCCATGTGGCAATAACTTAGAGGCAGAGTCTCTGACAAATCAGTCGAGTTTTGATCCTGGTTTGATGCAATCGGATGTCTAGCTACACTGATGAGCTGTGATACAGCAAAACAGTCTGTCTCTGGATGATTAAATATACGATGGACTCTCCCATTGTATTTGGCGTATGAGGGTCAAGCAGCTCAGTTCATAGCAACTGACAGCCCAGACCCCAGCACATATCATTTGATTATAGTGGTGATGGCTTTGTGCAGAATCAACTACTTTCTACTTTTTTTTCTGTCTTTCTTTCTTCTGCAGACTTAATTATTCAACTTTGTAAACTTATCTGGTATGTAGATATATGCATTAAAAATAAATAAAAACAGACCCAGTAAAAGCTTACAATATTGTGTTAAAAGCTAAAAGTTAAGCTTAAAAGAATATGATAATAAAATATGAAAATAAAATCCATATTGAGTTGGATGGATTTTACAAGTATGAATTTACCTTTTTTTATGAAGCATAAAAATAAAAAATAAATACAAAAATTTGCTAAAAGACTGAAACTGTTGTCCCAGTATGAATTTAAAGAAAACAATCAACAAAAAAAAAAAAAAATTAAATTACTCCCTGACTTACTAATTTTCAGGATACCAAGGTTCTTAATGACATTTCTGGAAAGAACTGGGTTATATAATGGGGTTAATTTTCTCTCCCAGTAGGAAGTAACCCCGAAGTGCTTTAGTGAAAAATGAATACAAACTACCTCAGCTAGAATAAGAACTTTTGACAATTCAATTTTCATGCTGTTAATCTTTAGGCCAACTGCACCTCCAGCTGCAGAAATTACTTTGTAAAAATATTAATTGATTAACCTGTAATAAATGTAAATATATAGAAAATCTAAAGAAGAAATCTTAAAACTTATTATTTCAAACAGAATAAAAAAAAATGTACAATTTAAAGTAACTTGAACACATAAGAAAAATCTTAGTCAATAACAGACATATTAAGAATATCTAGCACTAAAAAAAAAAATATATTTGAAATGAAAAAAAAAACCCCCAAATATTTGAAGATAATAGAAGATAATAAAAAACAGACAGACCTTTTTTTCAAAACAAATGGGTCAAAGTGCTTTGTCCGTGTTCAGAAACTAAGCAAAAACATCACAAAGAATGAAGATTGATTAGTTTTCTGTTTTGTCAACCTTTTTCAGGTCATTTAAAACCAGAAAATATTTTTAATCGTAAAAATTTAAAAAAACAAAACAAAAAAAAACAGTAATTATTTAGTGATACAAGTCTTACTAATTAACCCATAGCTGGGAGAGAAGAGCCAGATTTATAACTTTCCCAAGGTATTTGCACATAAGTGAATATAACAAACCCAACAAGAATTGGAACACAACACTTTGATTTACAGTTCCAAGCCATTATCTATTACACCACCTGCACATCCAAGCTTACAGCACCTGGTATTCCAAAGTATTCACCCATCTAGGTACTGACTCGGCTCGACATTTCTTAACTTTGGTGATCATATGAGAACCAGTGTTTCAATGTGATGTGGCCATAAGCCTAAGAAAGCAGTTTCCACTAGAAAATTGCCTCTCACAAAACATCAGCATAGGAAACAAAACCAAAATATACTAACAATCCTTGTTACCACAAAAATTACTCCTCCTTTGCTTGAAAATAGCTAAAGTATTAACCGAAAGCACTCGGGGACAATAATTAGTATGTACAATTTCTCCACACACTTAATCTTCATAAAAAAAAACCTAAGGGCACAAGAAAAACTAAATAAAAACATTACAAAATATTCCTTGTTTGCCATTAAAAATAATATGTATTTATTTAATAAGGAAAGTTTGGCTCAAGGCTACAAGTAAATGATATCCAGTAAGGACTGAACTCACTTCTAATGGTTTGCAAATTCAGCTTGTTAACTGTTACACAATGAAAATTTGTTTCACTATATATATATATATATATATATATATATATATTAGGTTGGTGCAAAAATAACGTAATAATGTCGTTTTTTGACGTATTTTTTTAACGTAAAAAAAAAGACATTATTACGTCATTATTTTTGCACCAACCTAATATATATATATATATATATAAATAAAAGAAAGATGTTATAGTAGTTCCAATGAGAGAAAAGTGTGTATATTAAAAAGAAGAGAGGTACCACAAACGCTTTTGGTTGTAATGTGGATTTTTTTTTGATTTTTTTTTTTTTTTTTTTTTTAATTATGATTTATATTATGCTTTATGGAAAATAAAGCATAATATATATTTTTTTTTAAATCCACATTACAGCCAAAAACGTTTGTGGTTTGTCTCTTTTTAATATTATATATATATGAGGAAGAGATAACAATATATATTTCTATTTATCAGGAACAATATTGAGAAATATATGACAAAGTAGAAAAAATTTTTATGCAATGCATTTCATCTGATGAAGTCCTAAACGACAAAATATGACATAAAAACTTTTTCACTTTGTCATACATTTTCCTTATATATATATATATATATATATCTTCACAAGAGAATTCCACAAGCAAGAAGTGCAATAGAAGAAACAGCATAGAAGTTACGGTTACATCTAACCATGTCAGCTGTAAAAACGAGACCTTGCTGCCAATTTGGTACTGCACGTAAGTCCAAATAGTCTAGGTACCTACAGGAAAGTTCATCAGAACAGTTACCATGAAAATATTTATAGAAAAGGCAGAGAGAAGCTATGTTACAGCAGAGGGAAAGTGACTGAAGCTGAGATATCAGGTCACGACCAATAACACTACAGATTCATCTTTAAATTTTATGACGAATATCTAAATATATAGCAGAAGCTTCAGAACAGACGTGTTACTACAATGCACTCATGAAACTTTGAATTCAGTATGATTGAAATAATACCACTCAGTTAAGTTTCTCCACATTAATTATATATATATAAGTTTTGTTAAGGATGACTAACAAGGTACTGTGGTTAAACATTTTATTTAATAAGCATTTGGGATAATGGACAATTCAGACAATTTTTGTACTCCCTTAATATATATATATATATATATATATATATATATATATATATATATATATATAAACATCTAAGAATGTTGGAAAAGCTAAATTAAAATTTCAAATTTTCCTTGTCTATCATATTTAATGAAACATGTTTAAAAAGAAAGATTACTGCCCAAATATTCATTATATATATATATATATGTCATCCACAGACAGACTGTTTCGCTGTATCACAGCTCATCAGTGCGGCTAGACATCCGGTTGCCTCTAGCTAGGATCGAAACCCGACTAAATTGGTATCAGGCGGATATTCTACCACTAAGCTGTCAGCGCACGGTCGGGATGAAGGTGGATTTTTTGCGTATTTATTTTTGGAAACACGCCCAGTGACCGAGAGTGACTCAATTCGGCTTGCGAATATATATATATATATATGATACACACGACCATATAAATGTGTGCATTATACTATACAGTGTATAACAGCATAATTATGCATCCCACAAAATGTTTAATATCTAAAAAACCACTAAACTAATTGAGTTTCTGTCTTCCAGGTTTTCAGATATTTAGCCATGTTAACAGCATTTTTCATAAGAATTCCTTAAATACCCTTTGAGCTATCTCAACTGAGCAATGGTGAGAAGAAAAAGATCATTTAAGCCTTCAGTAATGGTATCAACATTCATACACTGGCTTCCATCTTCAAATCAATTCAAGAACCATTAAGAGAATGGTGAATAAATTTTAAAAAGAGACAGTAGAGAGAAAAACTGGAGGAAAACTTAGAGCTAAAGAGATCAGTTAGAAAAGCTCCAACTCAATCCATAAGACAGTTGGCATGTGAGAGAGGAGTTTCAGCTATGGCAGTCCAAAGAGAAATGAAAAAAAAAACCTGAAAATGAAATCATACATGAAACCTGTGAGACACCTTGTTACTACAGGACAGAAAGTTAGAAGTTTAGAGAGGGTGAAGATCATCTTGAATAAGTTGGAAAATGATCCTGAAATAATATATATATATATATATATATATATATATATAAATTTTATTTCAATCCCTTATGAGTTTCCAATCCTTAGCTGCAATTAATTATGAACATATCATTTTCGTTTATGATCAATTTCATCATGATTCTTCTGTTAAGCTAGAGCATTAATTATACATTCTAATTGCTCAATGTAGAGTCCAATATTGTTATAAAAACCTTGGAGAATTCAAGTAAGATATCTTTAATTATTTCTAAGATACAACAGTTCAAAGCTTAATCAAAAAATTGAACAATTTTGCTGTTACACCCAGTATATACAGAGTGTATTAAAAATACATTTACAAAATTTGGGAATGGATTCCTGACACCAAAACAAGATAAAGTATCCATATAAACATATGTCAAAAAGGTCATCATTGTACCTCAACGTGGCAACTCATAACAAATGTTCAAAATACCCTCCACTTACTTCTACACATGCATGCACTTGTCGAATCATTGACTAGCAGTCCCTTCAAATATTTCCATATAGTGTCAAATGGTTTCACAGGTCCCCATGAAACATTGAAGTGTCTGTGTATTATTAATGTCTGCTGCATAAACCTATAGTTTTAGGTGGCCTTACTGATAAAAATCCAAAGGATTGAGGTCGCGAATGTCCAGGCCACGTAACCGGTCTTCTATTACCTATCCATCTTTCATGGTAGATGTCAACCAGTACAACCTGAACAATGTGACTGCTGGAGCTTTGTCATGCATGGACGACATACATCTTTGTATTAGCAGGAGTACATCCTCTATCAGGTCTGGAAGTGTGTTCAAAATAAAGTCCCTGTAAACAGCTCCTGTAAGATGAGCTGGGAGAAAATATGGACCTACTATTCCAGCCCACACATTAATCGTAAACTGATGCTGATGTCTAGCCTGTATAGTACCTTGGGAATTCTGATCTGGCCATGAAAGTTGGGTGTGTAAATTTTTATTCCATCTCTTCCAATATTCCCTCATCCATAAACAATACAGAAGAGACAAACAACAGATCAACAGTCTATGCAATAAACCATTGGCAAAAGTTCTCTCATGGTGAGTGATCAGAGGGCTAAAGACCCTGCACACATTGCAAATGATATGGATGTAAGAGCTACTCTTGAAGTACAATGAGATGTACAATATGCTAGGGCCACTTGATGTGTGCTGATACCTGGATCATCATTAACAGCCTGTAGAATATGTTCAGGCATATGAACAGATATTGATCTTTGTCAATCAATAGTTTGTGGTGCCACAGATCCTGTCTCAGCAATGCAACAATAAACAGCAGCAAAGGTTGGATGACTCAGCTGCCTTCAGTCTGGAAATGCTTTCTGATATAGTCGTGCAGCCTCACATCCATTACCATTTCTGCGGCCATATGTAAAAATCACATCTGCCTTCTCATGATATGAATCTCCTGCCATTGTTAAATGGAACACTTCTCAGTTAACTCACTACTACACACATTAAACATTGAAGACAGGTTAGCCACAAATATGCACAAATGACATTGTTGTTAAAAATAGTTTGTTACCGATCCAGATTTTACCATAATGGTGCTAGATTTTGATCAACTAGGAAATATTTAATTTAATGTTTTACACAAGCCAGGTTGAGTTTAGTTTCTGAGGGTGGCAAAATACTCACCCCACCCCCCAAAAAAAAGCCATTTCCCCACCATTTTCAAAAACCTATAACTATAAAAATACACAAAACAGAGGTAAAATGAAACCAGAAATTTATATTCTACATGTCAGTCTATAGCAGAGTTTCTCAACTGGTACACACTAATGCTTTTGAAAGGTAGACAGGTGTGCCTCAAATTAAGAGAAGCGTAATTTATGAATTATTTTTATATTTAAAAGAATCTTTATTTTTAAAAAGCTACAGACATCAAGCAAATGGCTTCCATATCTAAGTCAAGTTTTTTGTCATTTGGATTTTAAACTGGATGCCAAATTCCTTAATATTTCAGAAGGAGTGGATAATCCTTTCCTTTTTGCCTTCCTCAAGGGATTTAAATCAGTCATTATCAGCCTCCCTAAAAAAAAAAAAAATAGCTAATTCTTCATAAATCCATTTAAATGAATACTGTACTACTAATCTCCTTTGGGAATGCTAAACCAAAAATGTCAAGCATTAAGCCTACTTAGCCCTACTATATTGAATGACCTTCCTGACTAATTTATTCCTTATCAAAATTTTAAGTGCACTCCTGAGTTTTAGTTATTCTACAAATGCACCCTAAAATCTTGATAGAGCAAGGTTTGAATTAAATGAGCTGGATGACTACCACTAATTTCTGGTAAGATTATGAGTAGTGATGATGTTGGGCTGTAATCACACTCCATCTAATGGATTGGTTACAATTGATTTGAGTTAAGATTCTTTTAAAGTTCCATTGTTCCTTAGCATCAATAGTATTCCTGTTTAACTGAAGATCTCTTGTCTGACTGCTATTGTAAACATACAACCTGACTCATGTTCAAGCTTTACACTGTCTGGCCAATGATCACCCCACACTGCATTTCGATCCTTGATCTTATTATAACTTTGATCTTATTGTTATTAACAGAAAGCTAGTGAAGAGTGTGCTACATAAATTTCTAATGAATCTTACTTCTTCAGTTATTGATTGAAGAAGCCCATGGCAAGTTCTATGACAATAAAATATCTGTAGAAATTCTTCTATTGGATCATTAAATATTTGAGCTTAACAACTTTAAGAAAAAATTGTAATAACAATCATAAATATGAATGTTGGTTATTATTTTAAGAAGTAAGGGGGTACAAATAAAAAGATTTTCCATTTCACTAAAACAGCCATTAAATGCTTCTATTTTCCCTTTTTTCTATCATTTTCTCAATGAAACCGAGTAATGTCTTTGATATCTTTTGTCTTCTCACTTGCATCAAAATTATTTATAGGGTATTAGCATGAGACATTAAACACATTTTTCTGTCTTGCTTGTTTTTTTCACTGAAACCAAGTAGTGTCTCTGATAAGTCTTTTATCTTTCCACGTAGTCAAAATGGAATAGTCCATTATTTATGAATGGCAGGACGTAACGGTCGTGCAAACTAACAAAGGGAGAGACAAGCAAAATTATAATATAATCTTTTGAGGCCTATTGAACATCATTTTCAAGGAAAGAAGATCCAAATCAAAAGATAGCCAGGAGATTGTTTATATTGTTAAAAGTCTAATGTTTGAAATGAATGTGAATTCACAGGTTATGTTTATGAATAGATTTATGGAAGAACAAATTTTAGACATCGTTCCCAATAAAAGACAGAAAGCCACTATCAATTAAATTTGATTCAATCTGGCTGTGCATTTGTGAAAAGTACCTGTGAACTGTAAGTCTACTTTAGCCAAATGATACCAAAATTTATTCCAAAGTCATACCCTTGTATCCATTTTCATATAAAACTTCAGCTATCTCTCAACTTTCTACTTTCTTTCCTAGAAAAAAAGATGAAGCTATGGATGAAAGTACTCAGAACATTGCACACGATTTTGGCAGGCTCCTTTACAAGTTTTTCCTTGATATCAAATGAATTTTTGACACTTATTGCTTTGAATGCTTATTGGATTTCAAGTTCACTCAAGACCTCAAATGGTATAATGATAAACTACATCTGGCAGCAAGACTTCTTATCAGGAGGATTGATCGTGTTGAAGAGCATTGTTGTTGTTCCCTGGTCAACCCTAACTGATAGGGTCTCAGCTATGGGTAAATAATAAATCCTCAAACAAAAATCAAAACAAGAGAAAAGTATAAAAATGCATTTTTGTGATAAAAGTACTAGCAATGAATTTTGTAAGAATTGTTGTCAATTGCTTTTTTGCAGTGAGTTTGTCAGCAGTATATTTTTATAAAAAAATATTATCAACAATATATTTTTGTACTACCCTAGTAATAATTCTACTATTGCTAGTCACCCTGACTAGCAATAGTAGAATTGCTAACTGTACATTTTGTAAAGCAAAATGATCAACAATACATGTTTGTAGCAAGGTGTCCAACAATACGTTTTTGTGGCAAATTGACAATCAATACAACACTAAAAAATGTATAAAAATAGATTTTTTAGTAAAATTACCAACAATATATTTTTGTACTGAAATTACCAGCAATACATTTTAAAAAAATATCAACAATACATTTTATTATCTACAAACTATATATCTAAAAAAACATATGTTTGCCCTGAAAGCATAAAATTAAGTACAAAATATCTGTAGTTGTAGCCATAAAATTGTGTACAAAATATTTAGATTTTGGCATTAAATAACCCATAGAGGTATTGATATGCCGCTAAACAAAAAGAAGCAAAACAATCAACCAGACCTCAAATGGGAACTCATATGCTGCAACAATCAATTGCTAATGATGCTGGAAAATGAATGGCTTATTCTATCACTCCAGTAAGTGACTGGCTCCTTTTTCCTTGGTTTATCTTTACAAGATTAAACCCAAAATGGAGTCTTGCAACCCTGTTTAGATGGAAGCTGCTTAATCCTCACTTTTCAACCTTTGTCAAGGTCCAATATTTTTTTGTGTAGACTTGTGGGAGATAAATTATTTTCCACCCTGTAACCACTTTCCCCACAGATGCAATATTGCAAGTCTATCACTATTCTATCTATTTCCATGGCAAATATTCTGAGGAGCTCCATTCTTTAGTTCTACTAGTTCAAACCTTTGGAACTTTGCCTAGTCCTGGGTATGATGGTAAATTACATCCAGCAACAAAACCTCCAGTTGGAAAATTGAAGGTTTTGAGGAGCATGAAATTATCACTTAATTGCTGTTGTTCATAGGTTAACCCTGACCTGGGGTTGTAGCACCTGTTAGGGTCCCAGTTATGGATAAATAGGGAACCCCTTAACAAAAACAAAACACTGTGAAAGTATAAAAATACCAGCAATACATTTTTATATAAAAAAATTACCAATGATACATATATATGGCAAAATGACCAACAATACATTTTATCTGTAGCTGAAGTCATGAAACTGTATTCAAAATATTTAGCAGTCACCCATTGAGTTACTGACCACACATAATGTTACTTAACTTTGATGATTGTATGAGAACTGGTTTTTCAGTTAAAAACAACCAAAAATACAACTATCAATGTTAGACAAATATTAGTGGATAATACAAAAATACTCTACAGCAACCAATGCAAGGATAAAGTTGAAATCCTTGATGCTATTATTATTATACAAAATAAACAGCCCACATTAAATTAAATACTTTTCACCACAGAAGATGGTATTTTGAAGTTTTATATATATATATATATATATATATATATATATAT
The DNA here is from genome assembly GCA_963932145.1 of Acanthosepion lycidas. Classification (NCBI taxonomy): domain Eukaryota; kingdom Metazoa; phylum Mollusca; class Cephalopoda; order Sepiida; family Sepiidae; genus Acanthosepion; species Acanthosepion lycidas. The sequence continues at coordinate 132,879,773 of OZ010580.1, read as the reverse complement.
ATATATATATATACTAGCAGCATGGCCTGGTGTTGCCCGTGCTTGATTCAAAAATCATACGACAAATACAGCAATCGCTATTACTTGACTTAAAATATTTTTGCCCTTCCTTGCCTTTAAAGGAGTGTCCTTTGCCATGCTGATGTTGCTACATGCCTTACTTCTTGCCTATCTCACACTGTGAATTTTTCTAAGTTCTATGCTAAACATTAAATCTGTTACGAAAAAAGAACTAAACAAAATGAACACAAAATGATCTGCTTTAAAAAAAGGACTCGTAACTAGAAAAAATGAATGAAAAAAGAATGTTAACAACATACTTTTTCACACCAGTTCTGCGGAATCAGAATCAACGTTGAGTTTAAGCAAGCAAATGAGCCAATTGGAGTAAAGTGCCATGCAGATTTAAATTTTTCCCACTTGTGACGAATTCAGCTATCAATGTTTTTTGCATGCTAGCATGCTAGTCAACATTCGTGTCAGTCAGCTGTTGGCTCTCACGCTGGCCAATAGAATCTTCCTGCCTATTTGTGGCAGCCAGCTATAGGCTCTCACTTTGGCCAGTAGAAAATGGCTGCAAACTGCATGAAAACTGCCGTAGAAGTATGGAAAAAAAATCGATTAGTTCCACTATCGACGGGAGTTGGGAAATGCAAAGTCAGTCTTGGCCTCTCTGCTAACTTAGAGCATGTGCATGTAAATTTTGGTGCAAATCCGTCAAAAATTGCATTCGTTACACACACACACTGCCTTTTATATATATATATATATATATATATATATATATATATATAACCTGGTAAAATGAGAACAAATGGTGTATAATTCCACTGTCCATAACATTTAATTTAAAAGTGGGCTTAATACAAAGTAGAGCTAAAAAGGTTTTTTTAAATATCCTAAAATAAATAATATATTACGTATGTATATATTTTATTTCAAATGCTATTATAGTGGATACTTTGTATTTGAAATAGACCCTCCCATTTTTACTTATTAAACAGTTTAAGTTATTTCTATGGGCCTGCTAGAAATCTTAGCAAAAAAAATATTCACCTATTTTAAATATGAAGTATCCACTAAAATAACATTTGAAGTAATAAAATCCATTAATTCGTTAAAATATGCATTATATATATATATATATATATATATATATATATATATATATATATATATATATATATAAATAATCAAGGCATTCTTCTTAGTGTGGTCTTTGCATCCTTTAATTGTTACACATGACATCACTTGACTGTTTCAAACTCAGCTCTCTATAAAATAATAACATGCAGCCAACCACACTGACACCACATGCGACATAACGAAAATGAACTTTGGACAATTTATCGACAATTTTGATTCTAAATTTTCCTTCTGAGTGAGTTATTTTCTTTTTTTTATGAGTAGCATTTTTAAAATCAAAATTATGGTTGAATTTATTTCTATATATGACTAGTGTATTAATCAAGTTGTTTTTTGTGAGGTTTCTTGTGTTCATAAACGTGTTTTTTTTAAATTTCTACTTGTTTCTCCAATATATTCGGAGGAACAATTTTGGCAATTTATTTTATAAATGCCTGCTTCAGAAATATTATTGCTCTTAATGTTTGAAGATCTTAGTATATCCATAATGGCTTTGGAAGTGTTTGTGACTATTTCAAGATTATTTAGATGGGATAGGTTATTCTGGATAGTGGACGTGACAGAGTTGGTTGGTAGTATTATGTATCTGTTTTCATGTGATTTACTATTGCAGATTATGTTATTAGTTTTGTTTCATTTGTATATTTTGTATGTCTTCTTGTGTTGTGGATGAAATGATATGGGTATTGTAGGTTTTTGAATAAGTTTTCTATGTATGTTTCTTCTTTAAGTAAATATTGGGGACTACAGATTCTTAATGCTCTTAGATAGAAACCTATAATAATTCCAGATTTAATTTTTGAAGAGTGGTTTGAGTAGAAACTGATCAGATCATTTTTGTTTGTAGCCTTTCTGTAAACGTCAAAATTAAGTTTGTTATTTCTAATTAACAAAATGTCCAGGAACGGAAGAGTGTAGTTGGTTTCAGTTTTGAAAGTGAAGTTTATTGTAGGTTCAACATTGTTAAGTTTGGAGAGAAGATCTGTTAAATTGGTGTTTTTTGGAATTATCAATAATGAGTCGTCTATGTATCTGAAATATGAAGAGTTTGTAGGGAGAATATTTTTGAATGAGTCACTTTCTAGAAATTCTAAAAATAGACAAACAAGAACGCCGCTGAGAGGAGATCCCATTGGTAAACCAAATTTCTGTCTGTAATGTTGGTTATCAAAAGTAAAGAAACATTGCTTGGTAATTAGTTGGCATATTTTTATGATTTTATGTGTAGATAGAGGTAATTTAATTTTTGCATTCGTTAGGTGTTTTTTTTAGTAAATTTAAGGATTTATCTATGGGGACGTTTGTAGAAAGAGATTTTATATCTAAACTAGTCATATATTTGTTTTCAATGTCTATGTTTTTTAATTTGTTTAAGAGGTCGCCTGAATTTTATATGTGTGATGGATTAATAGTGCCGAGAAGTGGAGTTAAAATTCTGCTTAGTTTGCGGGCTATTTTATGTGGAGTGCTGCCTATCCCTGATATGATAGGTCTCATTGGTATGTTTTGTTTATACATTTTTGGTAATCCATACAATATGGGTGTTTTTGGATGGTATTCAATAAGCTTTACCCAGGAGAACTCTTCATTTTTTAGTAGTTTTTTGATGTTGCTTGTAAATTTTTGTGTTTCTTTTATAGCTTTGTTTTCATTTATTTTTTCATAGATGTTATCGTTAATGAGCTCTCTCATCTTCTGTTTGGTAAATGTGTTTATCCATAATTACAATTCCCCCACCCTTATCAGAAGTAAATATATGGATGTTTTTGTTGTTAGCTAATTCTTTCAAGGCTTTGATGTATCTTCGAGGAAGTGCGGTGTCATTCGTATTTTTGTGTGTAGCTGTGATTAGGCCCTGAATATAGCCTTTGGTAAAATCGGAGTCAGAAATTTGCCACTGGATTACCAAAATATGACACCACAGATTACATAATCAAAAATCATCACTGATACCTCATGAAGAATGGACAGAGTGATTACTAAAATGTCTGTCTGTAAAACTTTGAAGCCAGGGTGCTGAATATAACATCAGCTAAGTGACTAATTTCAAATTTATATTAATCATTATATAATTATATATATATATATATATATATATTTAAATAATTAAGAAAGAGGCAGGTTCCATGACTATAATTTATTTCCACAGAAAATATATTTTTCCTGGTTCATCAGGTTACATCTCTAGTTATATATATGTTATAAATTTGAGGTATATGATCCTGATATAGTTATAAATTATTGACAATTGGAAAAACATTCATGAAAGTATGTTTTGAAAAAACATCTGACTATGCATTTTGCTGATTAAGCTTCTTCAGATCAAAGGTGAAAAAGTGAATTGCATGTGTATATATTTGTGTATGTTTGAAATAATTACATCTTATATTAGGTTGGTGCAAAAATAATGATGTAATAATGTCGTTTTTTGACGTTAAAAAATACATCAAAAAACGACATTATTACGTCATTATTTTTGCACCAACCTAATATTTTCCCAAGCTGGCATTGCTTGTGACTAAAAAAGAGAAAGAAAATGAGTTGTTAAACAACTCATTTTCTTTGCTTTAAGTGTTCAAGTTTAGAATGGGTAGAAAATAAATGAACTGTCAACATGGAGAAGACATGGATAAAAAATAAAGTTTTCATTTATGTTAAACAACTTTTTTAAAAGGTCACTCATTTTCTAAAGCAGCATAGTAGAGCAGTTCCAAGTTTCCTCCCAATATGTCTATTATCATGTGATTCTCGTTACACTATACTATTTGCCAACAATTCTTCTGATGAGTTGTTGGCCGAAAAAGGTTACCTTTTAAAGGGAAAAAAATATGCAGTTTTGTCTGTTTAAAACTATAAGTTCTGTGCTGTGGTATCAGACATTTATATACACACACACATATATAACACACACACACACAATATATATATAATAGTCCAAGAGAACCATTTTGCATCCCATCAGCATGGCTGACGCTAACTTCCAGTAAAGTGACTCTTTGCAACTTTTCAGGTTAACATTTTCAATTGAAATGAAGTAGAAAGAATATGTTGAATCAATTGCTAGGTCTACTGCTAGGAAAGTTAGTTCAATGTGTCATGTAGATCATTCTTATCACCAGAATCCATCTTACACATTTATAAGTCTACGATTCATCTATACATTGAATATTGCTGTCATATCTGGATTGGTGCTTCTACTATGTATTTAGAGATTCTACATAAAATACAAAAAAGAGTCTGCATTTTCATCGGTCCTGATCTGGCATCTCAGCTTCAGTCACTTCCCCACTGCCATAATAGAGCTTCCTTTTCTATAAATATTTTCATTTTAATTGTTCTGATGAACTTTGCTCTATGGTACCTAGACGTTAATGATTTAAGCACAGTACAAGATTGGAAAGAAGGTCTCGTCATTTTACAGTTGAAATGGCGAGCTGTAACCTTTTCATGCTAAAAGTTCAATTTTCAAAAATGTAAATGCAATGACAATCGCCATCTTCTGTCTTCTTAATTCCTGTTCTCTTATTGTTCTTTCTCCTTAATCGTTTTACTTTTTCTCATATTCTCTCATACTCACTAACACTTTGCATCTTAGACATGAGGTCATTTTGGATTTCTCTATTATGTAATATATGTTTTAACAGTATTACTCGCTTGAAAAACCTCAGATGACTCAACTTGTAGACACCTGGGGGAAAATTGGTACCCAAGGAAAAAATTATAAGTAAAAAAAAGAAAGAACTAAAAACATCAGAACAAGGTGAAAAAAAATCAAGTTTCTTAAGTCCTTAGTCGAAAGTAAAAACCCAAGTGAGTATAAAGACAATGAAACATATATATATATATATATATATATATATATATATATATATATACTCTTCTGTCGAATTTGACGTATGAGGGTCAAGCAGATCAGTTCCTAGGAAACCGACAACCCGACAACAGCACATAAGATTTGATTATAGTGGTGAAGGTTTCGTGCAGGACCATCCACACTTTTTGAAGGGACGAATACAGAAACCTGGTGCACTACGTGCCATAAGATCCCCAAACAACCCTTACCTCCGCAGGTTTTGAATTCAGAGATGTCCTTCTCCTAGACCAGTTGCCATCCAAGGCTATAGAACCCAGTCTGTCCTGCTATTCACCCATAGCTGAAGGGAGAAGAGGATTCACACCTTTCCCAAGGGTATTAGCATGTAAGTGAATGTAATGGATTCGACTGGAATTCGAACCTGGCTCTCCGATTCCTCAATCTGAGCCCGTTATCCATTACTCCACCCTGCCTCCAATATATACATACACACACAAAGAATAATATCAACCTAACACCAATAAATAGTGCATCAATTATTTTTTTGCTTAGTATAAAAATAACAAAAATGACAAAATTGACTGTCAATTGCTGAAACCTGCTGACTAGTGGACTGAATGATTACAAAAATATTTTTTTACAAAACAGTTGGGATGCATCAATCAGCTAAGTGACAAATTTTATATTTGTATTAATTGTGTGTGTGTGTATTTGGCAAGCTCTATTGGAAGCAATGTCTATTATATATTCATAAAATAGTTGATTATAATTCAAGGTTCATGGTTTTGATAAATATTAAAAAGGTTGTTTATGATACTTATGTCATACTTGAGTTTGTTAACAGTATTGATAATTTTATAACATGTGCCATAAATGAGTCACATACTTTATATTATGATGAACAGGGTTTTCTGATTATGGCATAAGACATGCATAAACATGTACTGTTAGAATTCTAAATTATTTCTCATATTCAAACCATAAGAATCTATAATAATAAAGTGAAGTGTACAGGTGCCCATCCATTTTTGATCTCAGTGAACAACCTGAAGTAACAGGTAATAACTACTGTAGTTGACATGATTAAAAATTAAATAAATAACTCATTTAAAGTTAAATTTAAATATCAAACAGAGTGAGTGGTTTAAAAACAATTCTTTATTAAGGTTTTAACTTTAATTTTGCTTTTCATTGCAATTGATATTGTTGAATTAAACTATAATGAAAACTTAAGCAGGACATAATACATTGCTCATATGTTTTTTTTTTCTTTTTCTTTAGCACGCATTCTGTGACATATTTGAAATATTACATAGTTTTGGTTTCTTTTAAGAGTGTCTTTATGCGAAGGGATCATAAAGAATGATGATTTTAAAAGAAAATAAGAATTGACCACAAAATAAATGTAAACAAACTATGAAGATTGATTGTGTATATGAAGAAAGATTATGCTGAATTAAGGTGTTGAATAAAGATAAAATAATTTTATTAATTCTAAATTCTTATAACTTTTATGTACATAGGACACTGAAGGTAAAAGGCTGAAGGTGCAAAATCTGTCCGTAGGAGCTAGTCTAAAGTTCACTGAAAGGACAGCTTCTAGGCTAGTATAATAATAATAATGGCAACTTGTTTCTGAGAACACACCCATGTCTGCTTGGCTGAAAAACCAATCTGCTGCAGATAGCAGCTCCAGTATATTTGACATGGCAACTTCTGGAGATGAAAACTTAAGTTAAATTGTTTACAGGTGTGGAATAAAATTGGTGTTAATTTTTGTCAGAAATGTCACATTTGGAATAATCTGAGGTAAGCTTCTTGTAGAAATTAGCACCACTATATTCCACACCTGTAAACAATTTACCTTAAGTTTTCATCTCCAGGTAGGGCCATGATGGGTATTGTTATTAGGTTGGTGCAAAAATAATGACGTAATAATGTCGTTTTTTGACGTATTTTTAACGTCAAAAAACGACATTATTACGTCATTATTTTTGCACCAACCTAATAATAGCCAGTTTCCTGAAGCCCATCCAGTTCAGATGCTCCCAGTTAGGATTCACCATACCATATACAGAGTCAATCCAGTCTCATTCCCTTCATATTCCTTTAGTAAGGAGGAAGTTCCACTCAGGTAGCTTCTTTCTCAGAACTGTCACATTGTGGAATAGGCTCCTGATAGGATGCTTCCCTGATTACTACAATCATTTAAAATCTATGCTCACCCTTTATATATCCTACATATCCTCATAATAGGCACCTCTTACTTCCTTCCTGATACACCCTTACAACAACCTCATTCAATAATGCTATACCTTGAGTGTCTCTTGGGTCTTATGTTGGGTGAAATGTTGGTTCCAGTTGTGGGGGAATGACAACCCCACTTCAGATTTATAGACAAATCTCATTATGGTCATTTTTATTAAGAATAGGAAAAGAAAATTGTACTTTCATTAAGTTTGCAATGCATAGTCATTTTGATTTGAACCAACAAACACTTAAAAATTGAGGGAATATTTCAGAAGACTTGTTAAGGAAATGTCTAGTTTTGCACTTCTTGAGATAAGTGGGAGGCAGGATTGTAATAAGAATCTCCTGAGTGGAAATAATTCAAAAAATGAATTGCCTGCAGATTGATTCATTTTCTATGGCCTTAAATAACCCTTGAGGACCTGAGAATAATAAGTTTTTTTTTTACATTTCATCATTCATTTAGCCACTTAAAAATTCTGCCTCCAATACTTTAATGTGTCCGACATGTGCAATACTGTAACATGTGTCCTAACGTGTGTATTAATTATATACCAGGAAATTACAGGTAGTCATTGAGATAGTTGTGATATATCAAGTCTATAGGCACAAGGCAAATATAAGTGCCTTCTACATTTCTAGACAAATAGAAAGAAACTCCCATGAAGAAAAGGAAGATACACTTACCATTAACTGAGCTTCAGTAAATTTAGGATCCAGATTATCTTCCTGGAAAAAGAAAGAACAGCTACAACATGATTAAAGTGAAGTATTGGAGTCAGCGTCACCAGAGATGTCCAATACTGGTCCAATACTGGACCAATACTGGACCAATACTGGTCCAATACTGGTCCAACAATGGCAAGAAAGTGACCAGAAAACGAATTCAAAATATTTGTGTCAAAGAGACAAATAATTTGAATGGAGACAACAGGGCCAGTGCAAGTGTCTCATGCCCCTCCCCCGCAATCTATGATACATCCCTCAATCTATGATACCAGGCCTCGCCACTGCACTTCATCTCAATTTTCATAAGGTAATATTCATATAAAATATAAATTTTATTGTTACCTAATTATGTACAATAACGAATCATATAAGTGAAAAATTTAACTAGAAAAATTGGAAATAAATACAATGTATCTAAATACAAATTAGAGACATGTCCCAATAGATCATTTTATCTTAAATAAATCAATGTTCTGAGGCAATTTTTAATATTAACTTGGAGATTTTCGTTAAAAAGTTGAATAATTTTAACACATTCAACATTATAGATAAAAAAATAGTGGATTTTATATGGTGATTTTTTTTAGACTTAGCATAAGTAAAACTGGAAAAAAAAAGTAAAGCAAAATGACATCAAAATCTGCAAAAATTTTTAATCCTTTAATAGTTGTGCTTAGTTTAATTTGTAACGTATATAAATATGGGCAGATAAAAACAAATGTTGATAAAATGTTGAAATCTCACAAGATCTTAACTTTCTATATAGGAACCAATGTAGATAAGAAGTCACTTTATTATGGCAGCATTTGTATTATTTTTATATATTATTATATGCTTTATTTCGCCCAGCATGCTCATCTTGGTTATTATACTCACACCATTTCAGCAATTGACCCTTCTGGTCTTCTTCATTAGTCTGTGGCCATATTTGGTAACCTTATTGAAATTTTGAGGCTTACAGCCATGTCATTTTGAAATACCAGTTCTTGTATAATCACTGAAATTAAGCAATGTCAAGCCTGGATGGGTGACCACTTGGGAATACCAGGTGCTGTGAGCATAGATGTGAAGGTTGTGTAATGGATAATGGCTCAGAAATGCTAATTGGTAAACCGAGTTCCAATTCCTGTTAAGTTTGTTGCATTCACCTCTGTGTGTGTGTGTATATATATATATATATATATATATATATATATATATATATATATATACATATACACACACACAAGATGCGATGGATAAACTGTCATCTAAATTACACAAAAATGAAGATAACACTGATGTCTCATTTTAACAGATATATTTACTAAAATTACGCAAAAATATCTTGAAATATTAAAGTGTAAATTTATTCAATGAAATTGCCATTGTCTTCAACCATGCCCTCCAGATGACTTTGGAATCTCCTGCAACTCTTCTGGACAGTCTCTTTGTTTAAGTTGGTGAATGCTGCCATAATCCTTGCCCTCAGTTCATTTTTGAGTTTTGTTGGTCTCTTGCTGAACTGCACCCTACACATAATAATTAAGGGGGTTGCAGTTTGGGGAGTTAGGTGGACAGATGTAAGAGAGGATGTGGCCACAGAAATTGTCTGACAGCCATTATTGGGTTCTACTGCTTGTGTGTCATGGCACAGAATCCTGTTACCAGACATAGGTTCTTCCAGCAGCCTCTCTCTTGACCCAGAGCAGCACTACCTTCTCCAGGCACTTGATGTAAGCCTCTGTGTTGAGTGACGCCCTGTGGAATGATGAATGGAGACATAGCATCGCCATCACTAATGATCACAAACACCTTCATAATCATCATTAGACTCCTCCAACTCTTTCTGAATCCTCTGCACTGTCCTCAAATTGACATCCAAACACTCTGAAATGTTAGTATTGGAGCTTCTGGCATGAATGTCAAGCAGTACAACATGCTGTTTCCAAATTTCTGATGGGGTGAATTTGCATCATTGTGCTCTTTTTCTCACAGATGGTACCTAACTGACCCTACTATACTAAGCAGTAGATAAAAATCAAAAACAATGTGCATGCTCAAACTTAAAACTATAAAATAGCAACTATTTACCCATTGTACCCTGTATATATATGAATTGGGATCAAATATGGATTGGAATTCAACAATGATTGGATAAGGAACAAATAGGAAGTTTTTAAATCTAACGGGTTTCATTTTTAATAAAAAGAATGAAATTTGGAAAACATTTCTGGTATTTTTATTTTTGTGTTTGATTTTCATTGGTTAAGCAGGATTCACAAGCATTTTACTAGTCAAGCAGTATTTGTGTGTTTAATTTATATGTGCATCATAATTCTAGTTTGTCTATGCGAGATTCAGATGATAGAGTGTGTGTGTGTGAGCATCTCATAGGCATTATTTGTGTTTTGAGGTTGACCACATGTTCATTTGGGGACATCAGCACTCGTCGTGGTAGTTAAATATATGTTAGATTTTTTAAAAAAAAATCAACATGCAGACAACCACCAATTTCCTATTTGTTCTTTATTCCTATCATTATATATATATATATATATGTTTGCCCATCACAATGAAACTGACTACAATTTTGTCATAAACAATGCTACTCTGATCAAAGGAGAATACAATTCACTATGGTGAAAATTTCTAAAGAGAGCCTTGATCGTAAGGTCATCTACAATAAATTTGCACCCTGGATCTTACAACATTTCACTATTCCTGGCAGAACTTCTATTATCACAGTGTGGGATATCTACTAACAAAAGTGATGGAAAGAAAAAGAATGTAAATGAAATTGTCTAGATTAAAAAAAAAAAAATTAAATTAAAAACTCCCAGCATCCCTCGTTCATGCACATGTGTAGTTGCATCAACAGAACAAATTTAGTTGAATGAAGGACTAAAGGATGAAATGTGTCACAAGAAAACTTTCCACTTTGTCATACATTTTTTCCCCAGTGTGTGTGTGTGTGTATATATATATATATATATATGCAGTGTTACTTTAGAACATGCACATACCCACTACAAAACTGTACATCTTGTTTCAATGTTAAAAAAATTTTTTTTAACATTTCATCAGGTGGGAAATCACAATGCTACTAAAATATTTTATGAAATGCAGTTATCGAAGCATATCTTCCACTTCCATCATTGGAAAGTTTTGCATAAAAGGTAAAAAAGAATTTCATGTGGAGAAAGAAAGGAAGCTAAGTGATTAGTAACAGCAATTTCTCTTGTCCCAATAAGAGGAAAAAGGTCAAGAAAAGGAAATAAAAGGTTGAATATATATATATATATATATATATAGCACGTGTGTCAAAATATAGATATGAATCTCAGTATACATGTATGTATATAATTACTTACAATAGAAAAATGGCTCCCAAATTAATTTGGCAAGCTATTGAGCTTCACTGTTGTGACATTGTATCAAATAAAATAGGATCATAAGAAGAAATGCAGACAAACAGAATAAAATAATTCATAATGTGTAAAGTACAAAGTTTTTAACATCAGAGATTAAAACAAATTTATCAAGAATGATGCATTGTTATCAGTTTTTTTTTTTTTTTGTTGTTTTTTTAATTTATTCATTTTTAATAGTTTCATCCCATGTAAGGCAATAAAGGACCTAAAACATAAGAGGCAAAAGATATCAAGAAAACTGAGGAGAAAGAATAGAATTTAAAAAAAAAAGAAGATTGCTACTGATTTTGAAGATAATAGTTGGCAGAAAAACAAGAAACCAGAAGAGATTTCCACAGGTGAAAAGTGCAAGAATAAGCTATTAGAATAAAACTTACAGTAAAATTATGAGGCCTAGCTGCCAATCTAGCACTGCACTTAAATTTGTGAAGTTGAGGTATCAAAGAAGAGAGTTCATAAGAACAATTACGATGAAAATATTTATAGAAAAGGTGCATAGATGCTATGTTACAGCAGTTGGAAAGTGATTTGAAACCAAGATACCAGTTTATAAATGATGACTGATTTAGTAACCAAGACAAAACCTCAACTTTGGTGACCTACAGTCTGTTGGTCTAATGAAGATCTAAAGAATGCTAATCAACAAAAATTTTAACTATATATATATATTATGAGTTGAGCAGTTTATTTAAATAGTGACCAATAAGGTTTTGTACAAGATATGATCAAAAAGTATGGGACTGTTGCTATAGTAACAGAGCTAAAGTATGCAGAGTGAAGATGCTTGATACAGATTGGCCTTGAACTATGTCATGTATGCACACTAAATTCTTGCTCACTTATAGCAATTCTTGAAAGGAAAGTGTGTAGAGTGTGGTCATCTCACTAGACCACAGAAGTTCTATCAGTGACCATGGCTTGTGTAGCAGTTTTTGGCTAAGCACAACTTTCCCCAAATCTGACAACCACCATTATTCCCAAGATCTCACCCCTTGCAACTTTTTCTGCTTTCCAAAAATCAAATTGCACTTGAAAGGAACAAGATTTCAAAACACAGAGAAAATCCAAGAAAATGTGATGAGACAACTGTTTGCTATCCCCCCCCCCAAAAAAAAACCCCAGAGCTCCAGGAATGCTTTTGTAAATGGAAATGATGCTAGATAAAGTGTGTGGTTTCAGAAGGGGCATTACTTCAAAGGAGATTAAATGCCAAATTGTCAAAATCTTCTCTATTTCTGATTATTATTCATATTTTTTTTTTTTTTTTTTTTTTCAACTTTTCACCCCAGGCAAGGTGGGAGTGCCACTAGAATGCAAGTGGGTACAGAAAGTGGGAGCTAGAGTAAAGAAGCATGAAAAAGGAAAGGATAAAGAGAAGGACAGGGAATAGATCAAGGTATATGGACATGTCGATTGACATTGTATTTGAATAGTTAGAGATTATAGCTATATGCACATTACACAACCTGAGTCTTGTGGTAAAAAGTAACACTAATTAAAAAATCAATCATGAAATAGTTTTTTTTTTCTTTAAGAAAAACTGACAATTATTATTTTTTTTTTTATTTAAAAATAAAAATTAACTTGACAGCAAGATGATGTCAAGAATTCAAATAAAATAAATTTAATAAAGAAAAATAAATTTAATAACTGCTCATTGGATGCAAAATCAATATAAAGGTTATCGACAAGAAAATTGGAATTGACATGCCAAGTCCAAATTCTGACCAAGTCAGTTACATTCATTTTGCATTAATACTCTTGGTAAAAGCATGAATACATCTTCCTCTAACTATGGGTTAAATAGAAGTGCAGGGTGGGATCTTTTACCTTACATGGCAGTCAGTAAAACTCAGTTATATTCCTTGTAAATAATAGAGCAGTTTGGTCTATCTAGCCTTGGTAGGGTAAGAGAAAAATCTTGGAGAAAAGGTTAATTCTCAGAATATTTTACAATTTTCACAACAATTCTGAATTTGACATGTTTAACAAGGGATGGGCTCCATCTGGCCATTTTACCTTAGACACACCACGGCTACTACAGCTGCAGTACATGGGATGTCCTTATAACTCTAATAGTTGATCAGGATCAATGTAAATTAAATCATTTGAATTTGTTTTTTGGAGATGAGCAAATATATATGAAAGGGAAGTTACTATCCATCACCAGAGATGATTAGCAATCATGATTGAGCACCTCATCATGAAATGGTTAACAAGCTTGTTTCAGAGACTATTGTAGTGAATATGATCCTTACTGTTCCCACCTTACTTCTGATCCTATGCCAAACTAAGTTAATCCCAGTTAATATCAGTGTTTTGTTGTTTGTTAACACCTTAATCTCATGATTACTGCTATAGAAAATGTGATCCTTACTGGGTGTTAACCTTTATAGGCTTTTGTAAGACAAAACCGATCTTTGTAAATATTAATCATTAATATATTGTAGAATAATAGTTAGCTAAGTAGACACAGAGACTATTACAACTCTAGGAATATGTTCCTCACTGTGTGTATCACAAATTTAGTTTTGTACTAGACTTAGTAATAATTAGTAAATTTAGTATAATAATTCAGTGATATATTTGAGGAGTTTATTCAGAATTCTTTTAAGATTAAATTTAAGCCACACAATCATCAATATTTATAAGTTGTGTTTCTTCAAAATGTGGGCGATCTTGATTCTCCACAACTTCCTATTCTTTGTAGCTCTAAGCAATGTTTGGTTTTTTACTATCCATCTTGTTTCTGCTCTGACATCCATTCACACAAACTTATTAATTAAGTTGCTTGCTATTTCTCTCCACCCCAGTAGGTTCTTGGTGTGTCGGACCTTTCACTCTGCTCCGATATAAGAATAAGGACATAGTGATAACAGACAAAAAGAGTGTGTATGTGTGTTACTAACATAGTTATGGGAAGTTGACATTGTCAGTTTTGAGTTCATTGGACTTTTCACTTATGAAAGACTTCTATGTGCTGTGGAACATAGGTAACCACCATTTCCTAGTAAATTTTGTCTTTTTGGTATATCTTCTGATCCCTTTTCTGCTGCTTTCCTCTGTCGCTCTTACCTTCAATCTGTCCTGTGAGTAACAAATTTTCCAAACCCGCCTTCCTCATTATGTGCCCTAGAAATTTCAACTCTTTCAGATTTTCAGTATAAGTATCATTTTTGTTTCCATTTTCTCTAAAACTTCATCATTGTTCACATGTTCGGTCCATGGTATTCTCAGCATCTTCTGTAAAACTACATTTCTGTTGCTTCAAGTCTATTCTTCATCTGTGAGGAAATTGTTCAGCATTTACTGCCATACAGGAGGAATAATATCACGTAAGAGTTCAGTAATCTTTTCTTTGTTCCTAACAATATTTCTTAGATTTCTTAATACTTTGCTTATCTTTGGGAAGTTTTGAGAGACTTTTTCAAGAGAGATACTTATTAATTTCAAAGAAATACAAAATCCTAATGTTCTTCAAAGTAGGATCATCTGACTTTAATGCACTTGTTGGAATGCTCCAGCCACTTCTCAGCATCCTTCTGTAGAATCATATTTCAGTTGCCTCAAGTCTCTTCTTCACCTGTGAGGATATTGTCTAGCATTCAATGCCATATAAGATGACCAATATTACGTAACAGTTACTCTTTTCTTTGTTTCTAATGAGATTTTCCGGTTTCTTACTACTTTGCTTAGCTACAACCAATTAGTGGTAATCAAAATAAATTATTTCAACATATCTATTAATAATTGCTTCAATGTCTATTTATTCTGAACTTCTTGCCCACCTCCTCTCAGAAGAATAAAGAGATTACTTTCTTAATATGTGCAAATGTATAATACAAGATTATTCTTTACGAATACAACACGAGACGTGAAAACCTACTTTAAAAAAAAAAATAAAAAAATACCAAAAGCTAAAAAGGTGGAGAAAGAAAAAAGTATTAATTAAAGGCTTCACTGAAAATGAATATTAAATAATAGACAGATTTGTTTTGCATAGATTTACAGATGTTTGCATTTGTTCCCATCAGCTGACGCTCATTGTACTCATGGCACAACTTTGTTGAAACACCAGACACTTGCTTATTCATATGACATTTTTTTTTTTATTGAATTCCTGAAGCATGATGGGATACCATTGATACTGAGGATTTTAAAGTTGATTCTCTGAATATTTTACAACTGGTTTTAACCCATGAAAATTTCACTGTTTTCCTATTTTAACATTTGATGAATCTTAATTCTTCAGTTAATGATTGAGTAAGCTCATGTGAGTTCTATGACTATAAAATAGTTGTAGAAATTCTATCGCATAGTTAAATATATAAAGCTTAACAAATTTAACAAAATATTGCAATAACAATCATAAATATGAATGCTGGTCATTATTTTAAGAAGTAAGGGGGTACAAATGAAAAGATTTAAAATTGACAATTTTTTCTATTTCACTGAAACAGTCATTAAACATTTCTATCTTCTCTTCTTTCATTTTCTCACTCTAGTGTCTTTTTCCTGCCTTTTCACGTGATCAAAACAGAATAGTCCATTATTTACGAGGTATTTGCAGGGCATAATGGTCATGTGAACTAGCGAAGGGGGGGGAAGAAAAATTATAATAGGATTTTCACAACACAATCATTTTAATCACATAAGTTTGCTATTTGATATGCCGAACATATCTTGCTAGATTAATTACAGCTGAGTAGTGAGTTCAATCCTCACTGGGTGCTCCACACTTTCAACCTTGTGCCACATCTAAGCTATGCTTAGAAAACCACCATTTAATCAGGCACATGATAAATCTAAAAGATAATTTGGAAAATTTTTACTTTGAACATCATCAGAAAAAGAATGTGCTGAATTTATTTTATCTTCTAAGGTTTTTGCAAAAATATATTTTACAAACACCAAAATTATATATTTTTAATTGATTCACCCCAAGCAAGGTGATAATGCCACTAAAATGCAAGGAGTTACTGGAAGTGAAAGAGAATGAAATGCCTTTAGGGAGAACTAGAACCCCATACCTAAATTCCTTTTTCATATTATATATATATAATTATTTGGCTAGACTGGAGTCAGACCAGACGATGGATATTTTAAAAAGAATATGTACAGCGGATAATAATAATATAAAAGATTGAAAAATTCACTGTTAACATGAACTGGGTTTCAACCTTAAGGTTTCATCAGGTGGTTTTTGGTAAATCTTTAACAAAAATCCCCTATGAGACTTTAAAGTTGAAACCTGGGTCATGTTAACAGTGAATTTTTCATTCTGTTTATATATATGTGTGTGTGTGTGAATATTTTAGCTTTAATTTAGTCATAATGTAATATTCAAGTCTCATATTCTTAACAGATTTTATCATAGAACAAATATGAAATTTGTTTTGAGTCCATGATTAGAGTTTCTTATATAAAGTATATAATTAAATAGATTTATCCAACAATTATAAATGGTGTGTATGTGAACTTTTTAAAGTTAGTGAAAAGATAATTCAGTTAAACTCAATAAATTTATTAATATATATAACAAACAGGTTTTTTTGCAAATAATGTGCTCAATAAAAAAAAAAAGAGCATTAATTGATTTATCTAACCTCTGATGAGCGAATTGATTTCTGTGAAACTTGGACATGAGAGATATGTTTTTGAACTTTTTATTTTGATTTATTTACTATATATATTTTGAAATAAGTTTTCTTAAATTCAACCAAAAAAAGGTGTGTCTAATTTTTTTTTTATTGTATTTTTCAAGGTTTTGAATAAGGTGTACATCCAAATCAAAACTATGGATAAACTGTCCAAAAGTTCATGTTTTCTGTTTTTGGTTTGGTTTGTTTTATGGCATATCAACCTCAATGCCAACAAGATTTTTATTGTTGGTAATGTTTTTTTCCAAAAAATGTATTGTAGGTAATATTTTTTTCAAAAATGGATTGCTGGTAATAAAACCTACTTTTATAGTTTCATAGTATTTTGACCCCTTTGTGGGAGGGGTTAACTATTTGCCCATAGCAGGGACTGTAACAGGTGCTACCACCCTGGGTCAGGTTGGACCTGTGAACACCAGCAATTAAGACGTGGTTCCATGCTCCTCAATACCTCCTGATCAAAGGCCTTGTTCTCAGATGTAGTTTATCATTATACCCAGGACAATCTGTTTTTGTTCGAGTATTTTTTTTTAACTGTCTCAGTCATTGTCAAGAACTGGGTATTGTCAGTATAGTAAACAAGATTTTATTGGCTACATTCTGGTAAAAAATTTTTTGAATGTTACACTACAAAAGAAAATTATAATAATTGCTACAAAAACAAATATATAATAGTAATATTAGTTGTTTCCCTACAAGGAAACATTTGGCATTCATTGACTGAGTAGCCAGTCCTCTTTTCAGTTGAAAATATAACATCTTTCTCTTAAAACATATTTTTAGGTTTCTCAAGTCAAGTAGTCGTTATTTCTCTCTCCACTATTGATAGGTTTTACTTCTTAACCTTTTATTTAGTTCTTTGTGATTCTTTAGCACTAATCCACAATGTTCAAAGAAGGATAGTCTTTGCCAAGGCCCTCAGGTTTCATTTGCCCAAAGCTTTCTTTTCAATATTAATCTTAGGAAGTGGTTGTACACAGCAGAGAATTTAGGAATTTTTTATCGGTTTTATCGGATGCAAAAACTCTTAGGGCTTGTTTCAGAGAAGGCAGTAGATTAGCCATATTGTAAAATAATAGTTTAGATAAATTATCTTTAAGGACATTGGCAAGTATTTCATTTGAATTTTTATTTTCTGATCTGTAAAAAAAAAAAAAAAAAAAATGGAAATGATCTTTGACTATTTCAATGCCTCTAAAACTGAATCCATAGACTTCAAACAGCAAGGCTCAATATAAACTATTTCAAGTGAATCAATAAAATCTGTAGAATCTTATGAACCTAGGAAACAAGATAAATCCTACTGAAAAGGGATGTAAAAATTCACATAGCTGGGCCACCCTGAATAAAATGGATGTAATCTGATCTAGCAGACAACCTCAAATGGAGTTTCTTTTGAGCCACTGTAGAGGCGATGCTAATGTAAATCTAAATCACAGATTTGCAGACCGATTCCTGATATTTGTACAATGTTACATGAATGCAGAATACACTTTGCAGGACATTGCTGACAAGCAAAACAAGAACTTTTGAGTGATCTACTGTTTTGGACACCTAGCCATGGAGCAAGAACGGTTGGTCACCCAGCAACCACCTACATTGACTTGCTATGTTATGACACAGAATACCTCCTTAATGACCTTCCAATCTTGATGCAGGGCCACAATAGATACATGAATGTTCAAACTCAACCAAATAAAAAATATGTACGACCCCTATTTTTTGCATAAAAGCTGATCATAAAAACTGATACTATACTTGAATATATATGGTAAGTTCATTGTGTGAAAAACTTCAATCAGAAGTAGCCTGCCCCAGATAAAATCTTATTTAGATACTAGTTTGAAAGCACCATAAAATAGACAACAATATTTAAATTGTAGCATTTGTGGAGAAAAACTTCAAAAATCTATATAAATTAAGATTTGGTAAGATGAACAAATTAAACAGATCCAAATTACAGTAAGTCTCTGTGTTTCAACAATCCTGACTTATGACGATTCATGGTTAGGACACAATGTCTTAATCTTGTTTCAACTTATGTTATTTGCCTTGTACATAAGATGGCAAGTGTAATTTCCTATTTGTATGCCATAATGGATTGTTGAACATTCACTCTCTTTCATTTTTGTTGTGTTTGTAGAAAGTTGTTGCCCTCAATAATGCCTTTCAAGTACAGTGTAATATTTTCTGATGGCAGTGCTTTGAAGAAAAGAAAAACCATCACCATGGAAGCAAAATTAGATATTGTTAACCACTCTGAAAATGGAGAAACAGCAACAAACATTGGTCGATTGCTTGATTCAAGTCATTCGATTGTTGCTTAAAATATGTACATATGTGTATACATATTGAGTTTCCCTATAAGAGATAAGGACATTTTCTTGTTAGAATCTAAGTTGGTGATTTTATGATAAAAAGAAAAACAAACTCATGTCTGTTTATCTTTCTTCCCCAGATTTGCTGCTGCTGTTACCAAGTACTGCAAGAGTGACAAGATCTTATGCTTCCTCATCTCATCTAAATGAGAACCAATGACATCACTAACAATCAATATACAAGCAAATTAAAACAATTTCATTTCATTATATGTATTATATTTATGTCCTCTACATGTGTTTTTTAGTCCTAATTATGTTCTAGATTATTACTTTACTATTGCATTTGTATAGGTTAGTAACATGTTTATTCACAAAAAAATCGCAGGGACATTCCAACTTACATGGAAAATTGCATTACAATACATCATAGGAACAGAACTAAATTGAGGAACCCCCGTATGGTAGGCACATTATTAGAATATGTTCTATTAATCAATTTCAGAGAGATTGAAAACTATTAATAAGATATATCCTGACTGAGTGGATAGAAACCTAAAATTTAATTAACTTATTTCTAAAGAAAGAAAATATAGACAATATTTAAAACAGATGCCAAATGATTAATTTGTAAAGTTTAGCTTTTAAGCATTTATATAATTATTAAGTTATTAGAAATGTTATATTCTTCATGTAAATAAAATATGATATCCTTATCAAGTAGATGCCAACTTAAAATTTAATTTAATTTTTAATCATTTCACCCCAAACAAAGTAATAAAGCCATGAAGATGCAGCATATTATGAAATGTGAAAGAAGAAACATTATTAAGAAGAGACCATAATAAATAAACAAGAATTAAGTTAATTGACACTGCATTTAAATTTTTGAAGAAATGAGAAGTGCAAAAGAAGAAACTTTTAGCATAGAATTTACAGTTTACAGCCATTTCAATTGTAAAATGAAGAGACATAGCTGCCAACCGAGTACTGCACTTAAATTCAAAAATTCAAGATACAAAAGTGGAAAGCTCATCAGAATAATTACCATGAAAATATTTGTTTTATACCATACCTATGAACATGAATGGATATGTCCCAATCCTCATAAATACATTAGACACTATTGGAAGTGGAGGTAATATGCTGTCTAAGTAGTCCACCCCTAGCAGTGGTTTACCTACTCCATGCTGCTGGCGAGTATTGTATTTTGTTGAGGTTATAAAGATTACCATTTCATTTCCAACCTTTGTCTTGGTTATTCCTCATTCAGTAACCCTTCCTAGGTTACAACAATATTTATAGAAAAAAAAAAAGCACAGGGAAGCTACATTATAGTGGTGGGAAAGTTACTGAGGTTGAGATGCCAGATCAGGACCGATAATATAAATTTTTCTTTGGATTTTATCAAGAATCTCTAGATACATAGCAGAAGCACCAAACCAGATGTGGCGGTAATATTCAATGCATAGACGAATGCTCAACTTATAAATGTGTAAGATAGATTTTGGCAAGAAAAATTGTCTTGCAGAACACAGTGAACCAACTTTCCTAGCAATTGATTCAATATAATCTTTCTACTTCAATTATAATTTACTTATAGTTTACAGAGAAAGTTAAAATTTACACAGCATTTAAAACAAAGTTTCAACTTTAGGCATTTATAGTTATTAATCTATTAAAAAAATTAACTCTTCAATGAACACCTTTTCAAATAGAATTTAACATATTTCTTGTGTCTGTTATTCAGTCCGTGTTTTTTGGCATAAATAAGAAACAATATAACAACCAGTCAGTCAAACCATAAAAAAAAAAAAAAAAATCTTTCATTGTTTTCTTCTATTTCCAGTCTAAAAAAAACTATCTTCAAAAGAAGAAACATTATTTGTAAAAATATCTCAACAATTGATAACATTTTTTTTATTTGCACTTTATCCATTGTCTTCTTTTCCTTTGTTCTTCACTCGAGCCCACTTTCCGCAAATTAATTATCCACATAATTCTTTCATTCATTTTCTCACTGAAAGTGAGTAGCATCTCTGATATTTGTTTTTCCACACAATCAAAATAGAATAGTCCATTATTTATGAGGGTATTGGCAAGAGAGGTTAAATGCTTTTAGCTTTTCTTCTTTCTTTCATTTTCTCACTAAAACCAAGTAGTGTCTTTTCCCCTCTTCACACATGATCCAAACAGAATAGTGCATTATGCATGAGGAATTGGCAGGGCGTAACGGTCGTGTGAATTAACGAAGGGCAGGACTAGTATGATTTTAATAGTTTTCCTCATTCCTGAAATTCAGACAGAAAATATATTTGCAATACAAATACAATCAGCTTATTTGCAGTTACACAAATACATTTTCTTAATCCACACAAATATATTTAAAAAAAAAAAAAAAAAAAAAAAAAATGATATCAGTTGATTACAAACTGCAAAAATTTCACCATGATACAGATTTTTTTTTTTCTAAATTTTTAAACTTAAAAAGTTGAGCAATTGTTTTCTGGTTACAGAATTATCTTCCTTGTGACGACCTTGTTCGCTTTTGTTGATTATATTTTCATGATGTTTAATTGCTTGTTCATTTTACAAATGTTACTCATCAATGCAGAGGGATGGATTTTTGCTTTTAGCAGATTAGATTAGGATGAATCTAACGTATTATTTTTACTGGCCTGGAATATTGCCAGATTAAATAATGACACTTCCATTCAGGAAATGTTGAATTGTTAAATTAACCTATTTTGCTCAAGTGAGATACTTAAATTATTTATCTGGAATTGAAAGCAGATAGTTGAATGGATATTTGTTAGTATTAACACAAATACTTTTACATGTTTACATATATGTATGTAATAGTGTTTATATGCACACACACACACACACACATACATGCATACAAAAAAAAAAAAAAATTATACTGAGAGGTGCCAGCCCTGGGGAACAGCTGCCTGAGGCCATGCCTTATTGCACTAGAGAGAGGGATCAGTGCATGCACCGACGCCAGTGCAACTGACGGTTGTGGGAGCTTGGGGAATTTTTGTTCCTTGCTCGGGTGTATGCATTCGGGCTCCCCACATTAAACCAACCTTGTGTCACAACCCGACCTCATGGGTGGTTGAGTAAATATCTATATACATACAGGGTAATTGAAAAGTAACTCCCTATTTTATGTGTAAGTGGCTAGCCAGGAGTCCTGACTTAAAACCCTGTAACTTTTTTTTTTGGGGGGGGGTGATTAAAGGATCAAGTCTACTATACCAAACTAAGACTTTGGAACAACTTGAAGGGCGAATACAAGAAGTTATGTCTTCTATGCCACAAGAGTTCCTGGGGAAATCAGTTGACGCAATTCCTGAGTGTCTCGAGAAGCTGGTAGTGAAATATGGTGCCCATATTGAATTTTAAATAAAAGCTCATACTAAATGCTTTCCTCTTGTATTCATTTCTTGTAAAAATTATAGTTAATAAATAAATTGTAAGTATTTTAAAATGAGGAGTTATTTTCAATCACCCTGTATATATATTAATAATAAATAGATATTTCGTTCCTCACTTTTGAATTTTATGCATGTGACAATCATCAGGCATGGATATATATATAAAATTTAACCCAAAACATTTTAACTAAAAGAACCGAGTATTTTATCACTTTTACCAACTGAGGAATATAAGACAACAGCACAAAATATCTAAGTGTCTACATGAAACTTTTAGTTGTGGAAAGCAATAACATACGAGTATTGTTTTACTGATATATTTCACAACTGAATAAATATTGTCCAAAGTCCATGTTTTTGTTTGAGCAGCCTCAACTATCCTGGCCTTTATTAAGAACAAAATGTAAAGCAAGACATATTGTTTAAAATTTATTTATATTGTTTGGACTGTTGTCCTCATCTTTATTGCCATATTCACAATGTTTCAGCCATTGTATGCTTTGGCCTTCAAGTCATTATTAGGTTGGTGCAAAAATAATGTCGTTTTCTCACATATGTTACTATGTGAGAAAACGACATTATTTTTGCACCAACCTAATATTTGGAATTTTGAACTGAACTCTTTTAGTCCATGGGATAAATTGTTCTAGTTTCACGTGCCATTGTCTTTGGATAACTCAGTTTCAGTCAATTCTCCTTATTAATTCAATTCTCCAAGTTTCTGTTTCCTAATCTGTGTCCAGGGATTGAACTCAAAACTCTTTGGGTCAAGTCTCATTTTAAGATCATTCAACCAATGCTTTTGGATAAAAGCATACAACAGCCAAAATATTATGAATATGACAATACAGATGAGGACAACAGTCCGAATAGTGTAAACAGTTACAATTACATCATCTCAGAAATATAGACAGATGTTTAAAATTTGTTGTAAGGTATGAAAGTGCCAGTCACTACACAGTGTTGGTTTCTATGTCCACACTGTTTATAGATTGGATGTATTTGGTCAGCAATTTCTCATTTATAAAAGTTTGATTAAGTACCAATGAGAGTTCTTTGTTAACAACATCTTGTTTATATATATATATATATATATATATATATATATATATATTCCTGGTTTCCAGTGAAAGTTTAAATATAAATTGTCCAATGTTTAAGAACTGACTCACATCCCAAAATTTGATTGAATGATCAAACATCAAATTTTGCTCTACCCCCACCCCACCACATATTAGATGACTAAAAGATGATCATTGTTTTTTCAATATTCCCTTTTTCTCAATTTAAAAAAAAAAAAAAAAAAAAAAACCTGCAGATTATAATATTTGGTACATATTTTCAGCAATATAGACATAAATTCATCTCTGAATTTCTGGGATGAGAAGTTATTTACATTTTGACCAATATCCTCATCTTTGTTATTATCACAATATTTCAACTGTTGCACTTTCTGGCCTTCTTCAGGTCCTTGTTGATCCAGGTAACCTTCAGGGAATTTGAAATTGGATCCTTTATTTAATCCACTGGGATAGATTGTTCTTGCTCTGCCATCTAATGTCTAAGGACATCTTGCTTTGTTCTTTTTAGTATTGTTTGCTCATTGCTTCCCAGCTATACAAGAACAAGTTACCCTTGTAGATTAAATGATTGATTTGTTTAATGACGTATCAACTTCTTATGAGTCATTTAATGCCAAAATTTAATTTTCTTGGGAGCTTTGAAGTAATAAAAATATGATACAAGTTATTCTGCTTTCATAATTGAGTAAATGGTAGATGATACTCAGGTTTTGTGCATATGAGTGTTTGTGTAGACATTATGACTAGAGGTGGTGATATGTGTGTTTTATGTTGTAGTTTTCTTGAAGTTACATTTTGGAATACAGTTTGATTTCTTTAAGAAATTGCAGGATATTATATGGAATAAATGTCATGAAAGAGTTCTTTTATGTTGGTTGGTTTTGTTTAGCCATTGTTGGCCATTTTACAATATAAAAATGTATTACTGGTAATTTTAATATAAAAATGTATTTTTATGCTTTCACAGTATTTTGTTTTTGTTTGGGGGCTTTGCTGTTTTGCCCATAGCTTAGACCCTAACAAGTAAGGTTGTTATTATTCTTCTATGTGCCATATCCTTTCAGGACAGTGGTGATCATGGTTCTCCACAATTTCCTGTCTTTTGTAGCTCTTAATAAATTTTGTCTTTTTACTATCTCTCAAACCCTGCTCTGACAAACATTTATGCAAGATTGTTAGGTAGGTTATGTGCTGTTTCCCTCTGTCCCTTCAATGTGTCCTGTGAGTGTCAAATTTTCTAAGCACTCTTTCCTCATTATATACACTAGAAATTTCAACTGTCTTTTTGATGTTCAGTATAAGTGTCCTTTCTGTTTCCATTTTCTCTAAGACTGTCATTGCTCATATGTTCAGTCCATGGTATTCTCAGCATCCTTCCTTTTGCTGATTCAAGTCTCTTCTTCATCTGTGAGGAGATTGTTCAGCATTCACTGACATATAAGAGTATTGATATTGCATAACAGTTCAGTAGTCCTTCTTTGTTTCTAACAATATTTTTCTGTTTCTTAATGCTTAGCTTTTGGAAATCAATTTTTGCTATCTCAATGCACCTTTGAATTTAAGTGTTGCACTTTCCATCTTCTGTTAAAACACTTCCCAGATATTTAAATTGTTGTACTTGTTTGATTTTGCAATCTCCAATTTGTAATTTGAATGTTGGGTTATCCCTTTTGTTAAAAATGCTACCAATAATCTGTATTCCCTGTATGGTATTAACACTGTGTCATCTGCATATCTTATATGGTTAAAATTGTGACCGCCAATTATAAATCCCAGTCGGACTTCTAATACCCTAAAAATTGACTCACTGTATAGGTTGCTTAAGTCCAGTGGGAAGACATCTTTGTCTTACACCCCTTTCCATTTTTGTATAGTCCTGGATATAACAAACTGCATCCGGCTCAAGGACTCTGATCAGAAGAGTGGAGGGTTTTGAGGAGAATGGAACCACCTCTTAATTGCTGTTGTTCCCCAGTCCACACTGACCCAGAGTGATAGGGTCCCAGCTATGAGCAAATAGTGAAACCCCGCCTCAAAAAAAAAAAAAAAAAAAAAAATTTAAAACAGAATACTATGAAAGTATAGAAATACATTTTTATAGTAAAATGACTAACAATACTAATTATAAAATGACCAGCAATACTTTTTATAGTAGAACTACCAACAAAATATTTTATAGTAAAATGACCAAAAATACATTTTATCTGTAATTGAAGCATGCAATTATGTTCAAAATATTTAGATTTCAGCATTTAATAACCCATAGAGGTTGATATGCTGCTAAACAAAATCAAAAATCAAACAAAACTATTTTTGTATATCTACTGAATTCATTTTTTATCTGTATTCATGCAGTTTGTTGTCTTTATAGGTTCTGGATTATTCTAATATCCTTCCAAAATATGTCAATGTTAATGAGCAGTTCCAACAGTTCTTTGTGATATACTTTGTCAAACGATTTTGTGTAATCTATAAAACACAAGTGCACATCCTTCTGCAGTTGTATTTGTCTGTCTAATATAGTTCTGAGCATAAATATTGTATTTCTTGTTCCAGTGCCTTTAACGGACATGCACTGTTTTTTGTTTATTTCTGGTTTAATTCTGCTTTGTGCTCTATTCGCCAGAATTTGGATATGTTTGGTTATATGGCCCATTAGGCTAATTGTCCAATGGAGTTCACATTTGTCTCACCTGGTTTCTTAGGCAGTGATATGAAAATAGATCTACTTCTAAACAAGTGAATAAAACAAAGAAAAAGAACAAACCTTTTTGGTTCCCTAATAATTAAATTGGGATGTGCAGGTAGTATAACATTTATTGGCATGGAAAATGGAATCAGCATGTCGAGTTCAAATTTCAGGTTAGTCTGTTATGTTGACTTTTACACTAATACTCTTGGGAAAGGCATGAATCCATCACTTCTACCTACTCCAGCTATGTTAAATAGAAAAGTAGACAGGATTCTGTATTTTCGGGTGGCACCCAGACTAGGACAATTCTGAATTAAAAAATTTGGAGAATGTAACAGCAAACCACTCCATTATCTTTCCTAAAAAGACATGCCAATTCACAGATAAAGAAAAGGAAGCTATGCAGAGCTATGATCAATTAAAATGTAGGGCAGCATTTCTTAACATTTTACCCTTGTAAAACCCTTGAAATAGTTTTCATATCTCCGGAACCCCCATCATAAAAATTATTATTTACCATTATAACTTTTATATTTTTATTATAGTTCACATGGTAAGCATTATATGGACATCATGCCTGCATCCTGTTTTCAAGTGAGTCATTCAATGATACATGAATTCACAGGGTTCTGCCCATTAACCAGTGAAGGTGGTGTAACACTGATCCCAAATAGACATTACTAAATACATTCCCTATGATTATTATAATTTTAAATAATATAAGAGGTTGAAACCTTTATTATAATAACCAAGGATTTTCCAACAATATGCCATGTGTATAGTAAAATTATGACAATAAATTAAACAAAAATTACTCAAAAATGCATCAGCCATTTTATCACTTTTCTTGTACAACCTGAAGTGATCTCTTGTAGAACCCTTGGGTTCTGGGAAACACCCAGTGGTTGCATCCTACAAGTTTGCACAAACCGATTCTTAAAATCATAAAAGCTTAGCGAACCAGTTGTTGGATTATCCGAAAATTATCTTATATATTAATAGTCAATAAATAATAGCTAAAAATATAATTAATGCCATTGATGTAAGTTCTGCAGAGGCTGAAAGAGGGTTTTCTGTGATGAACATATTAGGTTGGTGATGTTTTCTCACATAGTAACATATGTGAGAAAACGACATTATTTTTGCACCAACCTAATAATTTATTCTGACATAAGAAATCATCTTGAAGATAAAAATATGGCAAATTTTCTAGTTATAAATTTGATAAATCTTCCATTGGATCTTTGGGACTGTAGCGATTCAGTTCAAATGTGGCTAAGAAAGCATAACACAGTTGATGACATTAAAGTCTAAAAGATACTTCTGAACAGAAATAGGAGGAGAATAGAATTTTAATCTGGAAATAATTTAATAAATAAATGTTTTTAATTAAATTATCAAAATGGTTTAATTCTTTTTGATACTACATTCTCAAATTGAAAAGAAAATGGAAAAGAAAATGGAGAAGAATAGGTTCCTAAACATTACCTGTCTTTATAGATCCGGTTTCTAGAAATTTGAGATGACATTATTGGGAACACTGGTTGAGGAGGAACTCTGCTGGAGGGGCATGTCATTAAAAAAAAAAAAAGAAGATTTTTGCAAATGGTCAATAAGTTATCTTCACTTAGTACAAAGTCTAAGCGCTAAGAGTCACTCAAGGTAGGGGGTTACCGGAGGAGGTTGTTGTAAGGGCGTAAAAAAAGGAAATTGTTATTTAAATGTTTGCATGATGCATTGCAGACACAAACCATCACAATTGAATCTACAGTACAGCAAAATGTCTGACGGTTGCAAATTCAGAACACAAACTTCAAACTAATGCAAATCTTAGCAGAAATACACTTACCACTTTAGAGAGTCTATAAGCAAATTGAGAAAGTCTTATGCTTTGTTTATGTATAGCAAAGTCATTTGCATGGGTGTCAGTGGGATGCTACTGAATTACATTAATGTTAATGATAGTATAAGCTGTTTCCTCATAAGGAAACATTCACCTTTCATTGACTGAGCAACTTTTATTATTTTCAGTTAAAATTTATAAAATCTTTCTCTTAAAAATTTTTTCAGCAAAATAGGTTTCTCAAGTCCAGTAGCTGTTATCACGCTTTCCCATATTGATGGCAGATTCTTTCCTCACCTTTTATTTGAAGTAGTGTGAAAAGTCAACATTTTGACTGTCATTATTTTTTTTTTCAAGTTGATGTAATATCTATTTTAGCTGTTGCTGCAGTTGATAGTTCTCAAATTATGCTATTAAAAACCTGCTAATCCCATCCATTTGTCCTTCCTATAGAAGGAAGACGTACATATTACGTGGACATGTAAGACAGATAACGGTTGGCCCTAGACTTGAAGATTGTAGTGCTCGAGGAAGAATTCTGTTTGTGAGTCTGGTACACAGAGTAGTGGCTCTTGGGAAGAAGCTGTTTGAATGGGAAAACAGAATAAGTGGAGAGCCATGATCGCCTATATCCTGAAGAGACATAGCATTAAAAAAAAAAAAAAAATCAAAAAAAATCAGGCAGTAGTTTATATTATTGTACTTGGTTCTTGTTCTCATAATAAATACACTAATTTTAAAAGTATGTATTGTCCGTAAGGAAGTAATGAACAATAAATTCATACAACTAGGACTGCAAGGGACAGTTTCAGGACTGAAGCATCATTATTTCATATTTGTTAAATGAGAATTTATATCTTGTATATTAAATTTATATCTTATTTATCAAAATTTTCTATAACAGAGTCAAACTACACTGTGACACAAAGCATCCCTGGTTGATTAGTGGGTACACACAGTCAAATGGACTGTCAATGATTTTATCTGACCCTGAAGTAACTGGTGTTTTTATGTACTAGTTACATCAAGAACTTTCCATTTGGCCAATAGTTCTGTTCTTTTGTTAGTTTAGTGCCTATTAAGACATGGAATTATCTATCAGCTCACATCCTCTTACTCTCCAAAGCCTATTGCTATGTGTGACGGGGAGAGGTGGGAGTGTCAAACCGCAAGTGAAAAAAACATGAGTTTGCCCATTCATATAAAAAAAAATTTTTTAATGTGAATCTCTAGTATAAGAGAAGAATGCCTTTTTTTTTCTTTTAAAAAAAAAAAAAAAAGAATAAAAAAAAATTTAAAAAATAAAACAATAGAAAATCCACTGATAACCAATGTGACCAGTTGAGCAGATTTGCATTCACACACATCAATGACAGCTAGTGATGTGCAGAGGTTTGGTGATGCCAACTCCTTGATTGTATGCCTCTAAGTAGGGGGGGTACTCTGGTATTATATATCAAAACATGGATCCACATCATATTTCAAAAAGTAATTTTTTTTTTATTTCACTCTTTGATTGGATGCCCTCCTAATATAGATGTCCAGGGTTGTCACACCCTATGCCCCTACCACTTCTGCACACTACTGATAACAGCAAGTCTAAAATTAAAATTAACAATGATAATGGGTTAATTATAGTAAAGAGAACAAAAAATAAAGCTATATAAACGATATGCAACCACATAAACTGGAGACAATGGCAAGGAAAAGGACACTTATAGTTAACATCAGAAAGAGACAGCTGAGATTTCTGGAGTACATAATGAAGGAGGGCTTAGAAAATTTGACACTCACAGGACAGATTGAAGGTAAGAGAAAAAGAGGAAAGCAACACCCAACATACTTGGCAAGCTTGAGTGAATCAATGGTGGAGCAGGGTTTGGGAGATATGGTAGAAAGACAAAATTTATTAAAAGCTACAAATGTTAGAGAATTGTAGAGAGGCACGATCATCACCATCCTGAAGGGACACATTTTCTCTAAAACTTTGTTGTTGCTCACATGTTCGGTCTATGATATTCTCAGTATCCTTCTGTAGAACCACATTTTTGCCAATTCGAGTCTCTTCATCTGTGAGACAATTGTTCAGCGTTCACTGTCATAGGAGTATTGATATTACATAACAGTTCAGTAGTCTTTTCTTTGTTTCTAACGATTTTTTTTCTGCTTCTTAATACTTTGCTTAGCTTTTCAAAATCGTAAAATCGTTTAAATTGTTGTACTTGTTTGATTTTGCTATTTCCAATTTGTAATTTGAATGTTGGGCTGTCCCTTTTATTAACAAAAATGATACAGATAATCTTTTAAAAATGAAAATAGACAAACAACTTTTATCATAATACCTTAGATAATGAAAAAGTATATTATTGGAATTTACAAAACAAACAGCTTAGCATTAATAACAAAATCTCGACACACCTATGATTGCTCAGAAGTGATAAGTATTGATGGGAATTCCTGAGGATTTTCCAGGTACAAGAAAACAAATTGACATTAAGTCACAAATAAAATTGATGTAATCAGAGATGTTGCCTTAAAAAAAAACAAAAAAAAACAAAAAAAAAACACTATGAGAATAATTACACAGGGTAATGAAACAATAGCAAACTTTAACCTTTATGCCCACAAAAATCAGTGGGTCAGAAAGAAATTTTTCCCCCTTGACAATTATTTTTTACTACTCCATTGGCAATGTTTATTTATAAAGATTATAAAAATATGGAAACCAAGTACAATGTAATAATTATTGTTTACCTTTTGTAAAGATTTGTTATTTACCATTTTATAAAGATATAAATGTGAAAAGAAATCTTATTCAAAATTTTTTTTTAAATTACAAAATTATCAAAATATGTAAACCAGTACAATGCAATATTATCTGTCATTTTATAAATAAATATGAAAACAAGATTTATGAATCATAATTTTATAAACATTTTATAAAACCATCAATTAACTATAAAACAAATATTTATTTCTTTATAAACTGATAAATGATAAACATTGCATTGTATTAATTGGTTTACATTTTTAAAATGTTGTAAATATAAAATTATTCTTGTAGATAAACAATCTAATAAATAAATAGTGTTTAATATTTTTGTTGTAAATTCTCAAAGAACAAAGAAAATTATAAATTCACATTCATTTCTTTTGGTTTTATTAAAATTCTAATTATTGCTTTTTAAAACAAACATGGCTGAGGGAGTAAAAGTAGTTAAAATAACAGCCGTGTCAAGAGAAAGCATCTTTTTGACACACAATTTTATTACAGGCATGTAAGGTTAAAGATTGCCAGAAAACTGTTTCTCTGTGTTCATGTTCTTTCAGATAGGAAATTATGACTCTCTAAAAGCCTCTCTTTTGTTGCTATCAGCAATACTTTCTCTTTTATGACGCCACCCCTTTCACTTTGTGGCCAGTTCTTTACAGCAGTTTTCACTTCTTCATCACCCGTTGACTTAGGACTTTCAGACTTTCATCTGTGGTGAAATAAAAGAGGAAGCAAACATTATGAGATGCAGAAGGGAAAACTGCTGTAAGAAATTGGTTACATCAGCAGCCAGCTGAGTATTACAAAGCTGGGATACATGCTCTCATTCGTAGGTGGAACAGGAAAGGGATAGTGAAAATACTGAGAAGTAGGGAAGTGGACCAGTGATGTATAGCTATATCTTGATGTATGATAGGTGTGTGTTTCTTAAATAATAAAACCAAATTACATTACCTTTTTTTTTTTTTAATAATAAATGTTCACTAAAGAGCTTTTCAAGGTGGAGGTTTACTGAATGAGGTTTTGGACATAAGAGAAGTAAGTAGGGCAGTATATAAGGATATGTAGGTTAGATAACAGTTGACCCCAGACTTGAAGACCTGACAATTATAGTGATCAAGGAAACATGCTTTTAGAAGTTTGATACCACAAAGTAACATTCTCAGAAAAAGCCGAGTGGAAAATCCTTCTTACCAATGGAATACAAATGAAATTAGGAAGATTCGAACATGTGTACATGGTATCATGGGCCATAGCTGTAAAACCAAAACATTAGCCTAAAAACTCAAG
Source organism: Acanthosepion lycidas (assembly GCA_963932145.1). Taxonomy (NCBI): domain Eukaryota; kingdom Metazoa; phylum Mollusca; class Cephalopoda; order Sepiida; family Sepiidae; genus Acanthosepion; species Acanthosepion lycidas. Next base: position 132,847,320 of record OZ010580.1, on the reverse strand, counting down.
TTCTTAGTCTCATCAGATGAAGACTTTCATATGTATGTCATGCAAAGCACCAAACTCATTTGGAAATATATGACCGTATGCATCCACTTTTTAAGATCAATGATGAAAAATGACTTGAAGGGAGTGAAGTCTGTAGGTCTTAATGAGGACTATCCTTTTTCAAACTTTGTGAACTGGCACAAAGAACTGTATAAAAGAACTGCATCAGACAACAGAAACCACATCATTTGAGGACTTTCAACATTAGCAACAACTAAAATGGATATCACATGTAACTTGAAGAGAAAATAATGACATAAGATGTTAACATTCCACACTACTTTAAACAAAAAGGTTAGGAAGGGAGTTCCTATCAATACTAGAAATTATGATAACAGAAAATTTGAGAAACCTATTTTTCAGAAAGATTGTTTTAATTTTTTTTAAATTTCAACTGAAAGTAATACAGTGTTATCAGTCAATCAATGTCAAATGTATACTTATAAGAAAACAACTAATATTACCATTTTTCTTCTTCTATATGCCGTGTCCCTTCAGGACGTTGGTGATCATGGCTCTTCACAATTTCCTGTCTTTTGTAACTCTTAATAAATTTTGTCTTTTTGTTAGCTCCCCTAAACCTTTTTCTATCATTCTTTTACTTAAGTTCTCTAAGTAGGTTATGTGTTGTTTTACCCTGTCCTTGCCTTAAATCTGTCCTTATGAGTATCAAATTTTCCAAGCCCTATTTCATTATTACCACAGTTATAAAAAAATGGTATTCAGAATTTCCCAATAACTGATTCCAATCAAATATGAGAGCTGATGGATTTTATGGTAATATTCCTTCAGGAGGAGTTCAAATTCTTTCCACATTTTCTGGCATTTTCTTGGTGATCGGTCACATTGAATACCAAGTATTCTTGAACCAACATTTGGTTGATTTTGAAGCACATAATACATCATTAAAAAACCTATGTTCAACCAAAGAAATGTTGGTAGCAATTTTGCCAAACCACAGAAAAATTGATGCTGGTATGCTATTTGAATTTGTTAGCCATTGTAAAAATTGTACAGCCATTACAAAATCTTACATAATAACTGAACCAGAGTCAGTACACTGTGTATCAAGGAGTTATAGCTGCATGCAGATAGTTGAAACTTTAATCTTTATCAAAAGCAAAATTATTTTCTTGACAGGATGTATGTGTGTGAACCTACTTACGCATAAACATATACATACAAACACAAAATCACATGTACAATGCCAAACGATCATTGGCTAATAAATCACTGATGCATTTTCTACATGCAATTTACAAATTGCAGTAATGCGACAATTTTGGAATCGCTTTATTTTTTTTAAGTAGTCAAATTTGTGCACTTTTGGGAGAAGTGGCTCACAGAAGCTTCCTTAAGTCTCCCCAAAGCTCGATCGTTGATTGATTGATGCCAACCAATCAGATTATTTGTATGTGAAGAATAATTTTTCCCGCGCAATGAATCAGAGCCTATAGTCGCTTATTTAAGCCAAAATTTTTCTCATCTCAATTAGTGAAACCTCAACTGCTAAACGAATCTACAACGGTTGAAAATCCAGTTCTAACCATACGCCAACCTTCTCACTCACACGCAGACGCACATGTTGATGATAATTTGTAAGCCTTCACTAAAAACTTCTTTTGACACAATACTTTTCGACAGTCATATCACAAGAACAGTCATATGAAAAACTCATGAGAATTTATCTAGTGAACTTTAAACCAAATAATTATCTCTCAGTGAACTCTTCAATTGCAGTCAAAGGGAGGCAACTCTCGATTAATTCACCTTTCTTAAATACATGTTTTCTTTCATATTGATGTTTGATATTATACATCTTGTTAATATACATATATTTTATGTGCAACAATGTCTAGTGGTTATTCTTCTTGCGTGAGTCCTGTTTTCTTATCCAAGTTAAATTAATGTGGTGAAGTCTGCCACATATAAATCAGTTGTTAAACAGATTCAAAATTACATTATTGTGAATCAAGATGATATTCAATTTTTAGTTCCTGACTAAAACAAACAAAAAAGCTTCAAGAATCCCAAACATTTTTTTTCAAAATTACAACACTATTTGTTCCCCACATTACATGACACTATAGTGTTTGTGAAGAAAAACTTTAAAAAAAGCATATGTGCGCTCATTCCTCCTTTCATTAGTCCACCTGATTGTTACACTCTACTAATACCTCATAAATAATGGACTATTCTGTTTTGAGTGTATGGAAAAATATAACAGACACTATTTGGTTTTGAGAGCAAGAAAGAAAGAAAAAGAAAAAAGTATTTAATGCCTCCTGCTAACACCTCAAATATTTGACTATTCTGTTTTGATAGTGTAAGAAGACAAAAGACATCAAACATGCTACTTGGTTTCAGTGAGAAAATGAAAGACAGGAAGATAGAAGCATTTAACAGCTGTTTCAGTGAAATGGAAAATGTTGTCAATTTCAAATATTTTTATTTGTACCCCCTTACTTCTTGAAATAATGACCTTCATTCATATTTATGATTGTTATTACAATTTTGTTAAAGTTGTCAAGCTCAGATCTTTAACAATGCAATAGGGGAAATTCTATGGATATTTTATCATCATAGAATTCTCCTGAGCTTATTCAATCATTAACTGAAGAATTAAGATTCAACTGAAAATATGAAATCAATGACATAAAAATCAAAAGTTTTGATAATGGCTAATGTTAGCTGAAAGTACTCAAACATAGGAAAATATATTTTCAAATATGAATCTGAAACAAAGTAAATAATCAGGAATATAAAAAAAAAAAAAATAAATAAAAAGTAATCAACAAGAATTTTTTATTGTTATTTAACCAAACTGGTGTATGCATGTATGTTTGCATACAGGCCTGTGTTCATGTATAGGTTGATTGATTGATTGTTTCATTTTTTATAGCTTATCAACCCTTTGCTGGTTATTTAAATCCAGGAAACATTTTTAGATTGTAAGAATTTTTCTTTTTTTGGAGATAATAAAGTTTAATGATACAAGTCCTACTAATTAATACATAGCTAGACGGGGAAAGGTGGATTCATACCTTTCCTAAAGATATTTGCATATAAGAGAATATAACGAAAGCAACTGGAATTAGAACTGCTTTCTGATTAGCAATTCCAAGCCATTATCTATTACACCACCTGCACATTCACGTTTACAGCACCTGATATTCACAAGCAATCATCTATCTAGGTAATGATCAGACTCAACATTGCTTAACTTTGGTGTTTCAACATATGGTCGTAAGCCTCATTTATAGATTAATATAGCTTATTCTAAATTTTGGGACATTGTTTACATTATGCGAAGTTAAAAACAAAAATGATGAAAAACATCTTAATGATTCTCTTTTATTAATTTAAATTTGCCTGTAATCCAATCTTTTCCCATAATTTTCTCTCTATGTCCTTTTGTATATCTTTAATGATTCAATAATTATTGTTACTCATCAATGTTAGAGATTTCATTTTATTAAGAAAAAAAATGGACTGATACTGTATTACTCTAGTTTTCTAAGTGTATAATGACCACCTTCAACATGTGACCCATCAAAACACCTTTTTAAAGAATGACAGTAAAGAGAAATTACTGGAAAAGATGGAAGAAGAGAAGGAAAGTGGGGAAAAAGAAACAATTAATCCAAAGAGAAGCTCAAAATTTAAACCCTCTTCTGATTGGCTAGTTATATCCATTGCTAGAGCTAAACTAGTTATTACATGATCATTGGCAGATAAATCTTGTCCTATTGCCAGAGGCGCTATTTTTTTTTTTTTCAACTGGGCCCTGAAAAGTGACTGTCCATTTCTAAGCCTTTCAGAACCACCATATTATTATTCTAAGCATAGTAATCCTGCTTTAAGCACATGACACAATGACAAAGCAAGCTGCATATTTGTAGCTTTTATTGTTCTATTTTCTAAAGTTGATCTGATATAAAAGATGTGTAGTTTTTATGACAGTCATAGAAAAATACATATTGCACTCAGAATTCCAAATACACAAATTTATTTTCCAAATAATAATTTATAAATTTATAAACATTAAATTTCATTTGTTTAAAAGTTTCAAAAATAAATCAAAATGCACAAATTATAATTTTAGAACTTCTAAAACTGATTTTTGTTTTTTAATCATTTCACTCCAAGCAAGGCAATAAAAGCACTAAGACACAAAAGGTTACTGAGTGATACAGAATGAGAAAAAAAAAACACTATTAAGGAGAGAGAACAATAAAGAATTAAGAAGGTATCAATTGACATTGCATTTATTCATACAAGATGTGATTATATATATATATATATATATATATATATATATATATATAAATAAAATAAAAGTTCTGTAACTCATCAGCGTCTTAGGAACACCACATGTACTGCATCCATAGTGATGTCTCATGGGCAAGATAGTCTGACAGAACCCAACACTCTCCAGGTTAGTTTGAATTCAGAGTTTTCCTTAGAGGTAGATTTCTTTTTGAAGTTACCTTCTAGATTGGTTGCCACCCAAAGCTATAGGACCCAGTCTGTCCTGCTATTTACTCATAGCTGGGAAGAGAAGAGATGGATTCATAGCTTTCCCAAGGGTATAAGCACATAAGTGAATGTAATGAATTTGACTGAAATTTGAACCTGGCTCTCTGATTCCTCAATCTGAGCTGCTATTCATCACTCCACCGTGCCTCCATTGTTTTCATTTTTATTATCGACACTGGCAACGAAAACAATGGAAGCTGAGGGCAGATGAGCCTTCCTCCCATCCAGGTTATAGTTTTTTTAACTAATGCTAACCCAATACAAGGCCCAAGAGTCACTAAAGGTAGAGGCTTACTGAATGTGGTTGTTGTGTAACCAGTAAGCATAAGCAGCACAGTTTATAGACTTGAAAAGGTTAAGATTGTAGTGGTTAGGAAAGCATCCTCTTGGGATTCTGTTCCACAAAGCAACAACTCTTGTGAAGAAATGGAGTGGAATTTATTCCTTACTAATAGTATATGAAGTGAATGAGGGTAGTTTGCCACAGTATGTTGTGTGGCAGGTCTTATTGATTGATTTTTTATGGCTTATCAACCCTTTGTTAGTTATTTAAAGCTAGAAAATATTTTTAGACTGTAAGAATTTTTTTCTGAGATAATAATGATTTACTGATACAATTCTTACTAATTAACTCATAGCTGGAGGGAGATGAGGTGGATTCATACATTTCCCAAGTCTATTTGCATGTAAGTGAATATAACAAACCCAACTGAAATTTGAACTTAACAATTCCGAGCCATTATCCATTACACCACCTGCACACCCAAGATTACAGCAGCTGGTATTCCCAAATAGTCACCATATTCTTTGATCATACAGGAACTAGTATTTCAATGTGATATGGCCATAAGTCTGTCAGGTCTTAACTGGGAGGGTTAGAGTTGGTGGGACTAAAGAAGATTGCTTATCTGAACATTTTCCATGGAGATAGTGATAGAGTAGTTAGGCTTGCAATGCTTCATCTTTGGGAAAGGGCTTGTAAGGTGGAAAACAATTCATCACCCAAAAGGCCGTGTAGACTTGGGAAAATTTTAAAAAATTATACTTGTAAGGGCACCAAAGTTCAGTTTGCCAAGGGTGCCAGCAACCCTAGGGCTGTCACTGGTCCTCATGACATGTTTATTGTATAATTCCTCACTGATTTGGTGAATAATAACAGTGGCATCAATAGTGGATGGACCCATTTATATTGTTCATTGCTCAAGAGGCTGTCCCTTTTGAGGTGCTCAACAACTTTCTTGGTGATTATAGCCTCAAAGATTTTGCTGATGACACCAAAAAGTCTGATGGACTAGTGTTGAGATGAGGATTCAACTTATCCACAAAGAAAAAAGAAAGGAAAAGAAAACAGATAAAGTACGAATCTAAAATTTTTATTGCCCATAAATTGTTGAGTTGCTTTGCAAAAGTTGTTTTTATTTAGTCTAGTTTCTTGTTATGAAGATAGCTTCATATAACAAAGATTTTTTTACTGACTTCAACTCTGACTATTAGATCCCAGCTCAGACTATCATGCAGACTGGTACTTGATACATTGTTCTTTTATTTATGTCTGGAACGCAGGAGTAATAGACACAACATGTATATGACTAAAAAACAGAAAAATACTTGGCTCTAGTTGAATGTTGCAGGATGAATATAATTTTTTTTAATAACTTAATAACTATACATGCTTAAATTCTGAACCTTTGTGGATTCAGAATTTGATCCATGTTTTAAGTGCTGGATAAATTTGGTCTTTCTCTGTGAATTATAACTTTATTTTAACTTGGTATCCACTCAGTAAGGATACGGTGTCTTAATAATTTTCCATGCTTTGATGAGAAATTATAACGAAGATTCCAGGTTAGCTTTAGAAACAACAGGGAATATTGTTAACTACTCTCACTTTTACTGTTATTTTACCTCTTACCACTTATTTGACAGGGTGGCAAGATGAAGAAGTACATTTGTTTAGCCAATGAACCTTGAACTTTAAATTTTACTTTTGTGGGAAGTTACATTTTATGGAGAGCCTCATTCTGGAAGCAGTAATCAATGCTGATTGATAGAAGAAAGAAATCATTCATAAACACCAGATAGGGAACTGGAGTTATGGTTCAAGTAAACAGAAGTAACTTGTTACTTTCTGTGATATAAATATATAAAATTCAACTAAATAGGAGTAGATATGTTCGCCTATCATCCGGTCACACATTCTCCAGAACTTTTGAACAGGAGTAGATTTTTATTTCTTGCTTCCCGTTTGGATTGGACTTTCCTTTCCGTCTAAAATCTACTTCATCTTTATACTCCTGTCATCTACAACTGAGCTCTGTCTAATTATTTATTTTCTTTCCCAATAGGAGTAGATAGGTTTCACCTGTTGTCCGGTTCAAGCTCTTCCCCAGTCTTTTGAACAAGAATAGAGGTTTATCCTTTGTTTCCTGTTTAGTATTGGGTTTCTGATTCCTTCTAAACTACTTCCGCACTATACTTTTAACCTCTCTACCTGAACTCTGAAATGTTATTTACTATTTATTTGCTTGTTTTTTTCCTTAGTAGGTTTAGATAGGTTTGCCTATCCTCTGGTTCACATTCCTACACAATCTTTTGAACACGTTTATCCCTTGTTTAAGATCAGGTTTTCTGTTATTTCCATACTATACTTCTAATGTCTCCACCTGAATTCTGAAATTTTATTCACTAAATAAATCTGAACCTCTTTAAGTTTAGAGTTAACCATTATCTTTCCTGTAGCTCCAAAAACTTTACTTTTTCCCCCTTTCTTATGCTAATACAACACCACACAGTAACCCTCTACTTTAAGTAGCTCTTAGGCCTTGTATTGGGGGGACATTAGTAAAAAAAAAAAAAAAAAAAAAAAATGTCCGGTATCCCATTTTAGAAGTTTGATGGGCTATAGATAGAAGCCAATAATTAATATTGGTTTTTTCAGTAGGGATTAATGTGTTAATTTCTGTCTGAGGATTTTGGGGAGGAGGATTTGTTATTTAAATGCTGACTATTATCCTTATCTTGGTTGTTATTATCACAATGTTTCAGCTTTTGTGGTCTCTGGCCTTCATCAGATGCTTGTTGAGCCAGGTAACTATCAGCATTCAGGCTAGGTTTAAAGCTCCAAGTTCTTCACAGACAATAGCCCAGTGGATTAAAGCACTGGTTTATGAATTTACTGACATAGTAATTGTGGGTTCAATCCTTGGGTTGGGCAGTGTGTGTAAATGAGTCAAGCAACACTAAAAATAAGAACTACACAAATATCCCTAGGCATAGTCAGAAAGAGTTCAGTTCAAAATTCCTTGATGAAGGCCAGATGGCATAACAGCTGAAATGTTGTGATACTACTTTAGACATAGTGACAGAGCTGACTATGAGAGAAAGATTTTTTAATGTTTATATTAATAATAAATTTTTTCACTTGTTTAAATAATTTCTTTAAATAAATAAAATCTAATTAAAAAGATTATTTTAACTTCTTTAAATAATGCAATAAATTTTTTCCAGCTCCATTCAACTAATTTGTAGAAATGTGAAATATCAGATGACAACAATGCTTATTATGAATATTATAGATTTTCTAACCTATGACAGAATTTTGACAAAGCAGAGATAAATTATTTCTACAGAAATACAAAAACAAAACAAAAAAACCCTAAATCAAAACAAATGTGAAAACAATATAAAAATACAACACAAAAGAACACAAGCAAAACAACACAAATAACTATTTTCAATCATGCAGATAGAAACACAAAGATAGAGTGAGAAACAGAAGGAAAGAGATAAAAGAATTTAATGAAATGTTAAACCAAAGTTTTTGGCATAAAATTCAAGAAGGGTTAAGAAAAAAGTTATTGAATAGTACAATGATGATAGCAAAATAAAAATAAATAACAATACCAAAATTTCACCAACCCTAAAAATAGATGGATAATAAAAATCACCAGGCAAACAATGCCATAATTTGTCTAACCAATCAGAAAACTTTCAAAACCAGTATGTAAGAAAAGAAAAACATAACAGAGACTAAAATTTCAACAGCTCTAAAAATACATAGTTTTCTCAAACAGTCAGAAAAGATTTCACAACCAGTATATAGAAGCAGCACAACACTTTTCAAAGTAGATCTATAGATGTGTATACAAATCTGGATATAAAAAAGGAAAATCAACCCAATTCAGCTCTGGTCATCATAACATACTGAGAAATGAAATACAACATTTGCATAACGAGCTGACGATTTTACATGGCTAAACCATCCTTGCCACATTAAAAACAAACATACCTTCCTTCACCACATGGTCAAAGGGCAGCTACTACATTTGGATGCAAAATATCCATGACTCTTATACATTTATATAATTACATTCTCCCCTTAATTCTCTCCCATATGCATCCATAAAACATAAACACCATAGTACTATTCACAGTCACCATTTTGTGTTGCTGTTCTATAAGAAAGAAATTGTAACATTTTATATTTTAAATATGGTCAAAATTTTAAATGAGCCTTAGGGGCATTGTATATCATTTGCTAGATATCTTTATAATGAAGTTGGCATAATATACGCATAAAGTATTCCATTTTTGAATGATGAGTTTGTTTTTTACCTTTTTCATTATTTGGACTTATTCTACAACAAGATTAATATACTGTACAAAGAGTCCAATGATTTAATACAAATGAATATTTTTTCCTTTTAATTGGTTATTTAGTGTCAGATTAGCAATATTAGTAAAAATAGCAAAATTGTATCAATTTTATAATCAAGTGCTCAACTGCAAAACAGACTGTGCCTGAAAGTAAAACATTTTAAAATCTTTATATGGCAGAAAGAATTACTAAATCAGAAATATTACAATTTTGAGTTAATTATTTTACTTTTAATATTGCTGCACTTAAAAAAATGATTTTGCTTTTCATTTTTAAAAAAACTAAGGAACAGGACAATTTAAATAATTTTCTTTTCTTAAAAATAAAAATTATAGAACAAATAAGCATGAAAAGTCGATTTTCAAGGGAATTTATATATATATATATATATATATATATATATATATACACACACATTTCTTATTTGGGCAGCAATCCTTCTTTTATACAAGTTTCATTAAAAACGACTGACAAAAGTTTTTTTTTTTATTTAATTTTTCTTGTGTTTTTATAATATTCTTCTTTTCTGAACATAAATTGTGTAGAAATTGTCCTAATATTCTGTTATATGCGCTCGGACATACAGAAAATTTGGACAATTTCCACATAAGAAAATTATAAGAACACAAAAAACATTAAAATAACTTTGCCAATTTGTACTCGATATCTTCTGACTGTTGGATGTACTTGAGTGTTTGTATTTGAGTAAGCCTCCATGGCTGTCCTCAAGTTTTCATTGTTAAGGAGGTACTTGCACTCAGGATCAGACTCATCTTCGTATATTACATTTGAATTCCTCTGTGTGTGTGTGTGTGTGTGTGTGTGTGTGCGCGCACACACACACACACTGTGTTGTTCAGCCAAAATATTTGTTCCATGTTTGTTCTTAGATAGCATTTAGGTTAAATTTCATTCGGATTGCTTTGATTTTGTGACAATCAGTTACATTTCAGCAGGCCTTAAAAAATAAAATATTGGCATATGATTTTTAAAAAAAGAAATAAATAAATAAATAAAAAAGGTGATAATGTCACTGAGACAGAAAAAAGTTTGTGCAGTTCATGAATAAGGTACTGCAATTGACTGAACATGTAAAAAAGAGTTTGCAAAGTTTCATCCTGGATATTCTTTCATTGAATGATGTTCTATGGTCATATAGACCAGTTGAGATCGACAATGTTCAAATCAAAATATTACTTTAGAATAATCAAGGTTATACAATTTAGGAGATGGTCAATATACTCAAAATATTCAACACAAGCTGAAAAAGAAAAAAACATTTGTACAAATTTGTTTATGTTAGTCACTTTAATGTGTGGCTTCCACATAAGTAGAAAAACACAAAACAAAGCAAAAATCTATTGAAATATTAATCAAAACAAAAGAATTTTAATCCTAATTTTCAAGGGAAATCAGAGCAACTCAACCTAATCTTTCCAATCATATTTCTCCTATTTCACCTAAACTCATAGTGGAATAAATTTCATAAATATCAAGAAAGCATTTATCCAAATACATGACAAAATAACTGATAAATGCAGATAAAAAATTATTTCTTTTCAGTCACAAGAGCTTCAGAAAAGTTAAAAATAACCTAACACATCCACACAAAAAATGGCTCTTGTAGTTTATATAGTAGGGCAAAGATCAAAGATAACAAATTAGCAAATTCTTTTTAATACTAAATTGCAGTTATAGAAAATATTGACACAAATGTTGCATGTTTTTCTTTCGCTAAAAATGAGTTATTTTGGCAAAATATTTGTTCTTTTATTTTGTCTATGAAAATGACAAATTTTGTCTCAGAGGGTGTTACACATTTACTGTTAAGAAATATATTTGTAAACTGCAATGCTAAAACTTGCTGGTTTCATAGAAAACTGCCATGATAGGTAATTTAAGACAATTACCTTGTGTATGAAATACAAGTGTCAGCAGGAGTAAATTATTTTCTTCAATTTTCCCCACACCATGACTCACTGGTATGGTACTTATTTGGTATGTGTGCTTATTACTTAAATAATTTTCTTTGTAGAATGATTATTTTTGTCCAAGAATAAAAAAAACATTTGCCATTTATTTTATAAGTTAAAGTATAACCATCAATCAGACTATTTCAGATGGCACTTGTATTTACTGATATTTTTTAAATATTTCCCCTCAAACAAGGCAATAAAGCCACTAAGATGCAACGGGGTACTGAGTGCAAGAGAATAAAAGAACAGGAATTAAGATAGAAGATAAAAATTTGACAGTGAATTAAAATTTTTTGAAGGTCAATGTTAACTGGAAAGCAAGAGACTGGAAAAGTGTTCCACAAGTAATAAATGCAAAAGAAGAAATTGTTAGCATAGAACTTACAGTTGCATCTAGCCATTTTAACTGTAAAATGATGAGACATTGTTACTAATTTAGTAATGTTCTTAAATTCATAAAGTTTAGGTACCATAGAGGAAAGTTCATGAAGAACAATTACCATGAAAATATTTATAGAAAAAGCACAAGATACATTATGGCAGTCGGAAATTGACTGAAACCCAGATGCTAGGTCAGAACTGATAACATTGCAAATTCTTTGGATTTTATCAAGAATCTCTAAATACATAGCAGAAGCACCAGAGCAGATGTGGCAGCACTATTAAATGCACAGAAGAATAGTAGATTTAAAAATGTGTAAAGATAAATTCTGGTGATAAGAATTGCCTAGTATGATACAATGAACTGATTTTCCTAGCAGCAGAACTAGCAATGGATTCAATATAATCTTTCCTTTTCAAGTCAGCAGAAAATGCTAGCCAGAGAAGGTGCAATGAGCCAGTCTTCTGAAGGTTAGCATCAGCCATGCTGAGTAAAGGCAAACAAGTACATTTGTATTTGGTACAGATGAGTACTACTGCAAGCCATAGGGAGAATATACTTTGAGATTTTAAAAAGCAGAACAGTAAGTCCATGACACATATCAAATAATATAGAATCCTGATAAAAGTTTATCTGGCAATTTTGAGACAAAGAGTCAAGGCAACCCTGAAAAAACATGCTCATGGATAAATACTGTTTGATTAGCAATTTGTTCAGATGATGTAAATTAAATGTGAAATTAATAATAAAATAATTTTTAATAATAAAAAAGAAAAAAAAACAACTCTTAACAATATTAACTACGAACAAAGCCACAATGTGCTAACCATATTCGGAAATTAAAAACATCTCTACAACACACTAAAACATAATGAACACACTCAATTAAGCTGAAAAATCGAATCATCCTTGATAATGGCTAAAGGTATAGCTGAAAGCGCTCGGAAATATAGAACATTTGGACAGTTCTTATACACCCTTTGTCCAGAAAAGAAAGCTCTTGTTAGAACACAAGAAAAATTAAATAAAAAGCTTAACCATAGTATCTTGTCTGTTGTTTTTAATGAAACATGCATAAAGATATATATATATATATATATATATATATATATATATATATATATATATATATATAGTAAAGGTAATAAATGCATTGGTATATAATCCAAGTAGATCCTAGTAATATAAAATATTAAAACTGATCCACAAAAAGAGCTCAATGTACTTACAGAGCAAATACTTAATACACAATAAAATCCAAAAATCACTCCATTTAGGGAATGAGCTTATTTCAACCAACAAAATTCATCAGTCTTATTCAACCCAGTATAGACTGAGTTTGTGTTGGAATTAGAAATTTAACTGTGGGGTTATAAATTCTGTATTAGTTTTTGACTTTTTTTCTAGCTGTCACAGTTAAATTTCTAATTCTGACACAAACTCAGTCTCTACTGTGTTGAATAATAAATAAGACTGATGAATTTTGTTGGTGGAAATAAGCTTATTCCCCACATAAGGTGGTTTTGTCCTCTGACTTTATCAAGGTAAATGCAAAAGTTTTCTTTTTGTTTTTATATTCTTTTACAGATATACTTTATCTGAATTTTTTTTTTTTTTTTTTTTTTTTTTTACACACACATATACACTAATATAAAGATATATATATACACATACAGATGAAAGAAAGTCAAAAATTATCTGCACTCTTGTTTTTTGAATTTATTTTCACAAAAGCAGGGGTTAAACAAGTATGTCATTTTTCTATATGGTATCTTTCATTTTTGATGTAATTGGTTCAGTAGTCCACAAACTTGCATATTCCTGCCAAGGAATAGGGTGTTCCAGCACCTCAAAAGCCAATTAGGTAATGGTTTCAACAGCCTGGCCAGCCATATGTGGGCATGCATTGTCATTCAATAATATATTCTTCGACAATAGCATTTGGTGTTTGGTTCAAATTTCTGGCTTCAAATTGTTGGCCAGCAAAGCATTTTATCTTGCACAGTTGATTGTACACCCCTCTTCCTGCTAGCCTTCCAATATAGACACTTTTAAATCCCCAAAATGGTTAGAATCACCTTTCCCACTGAAGATTGAGTCTTGAATTTCTTTGTTGCTGATGAGCCAGGACGTTTCCAATCTGCACTCTGTCTTTTGGATTCTGGCAAATAGTGATGGACCCACATTTCATCTCCTCTGACTATTCTGCTCAGAATTCTACATCCTTCATTATTGTAGCAATCAAGTAAACTTTGACAGACCCCAACACATTTGTGCTCTGCGGTAAGCTCTCTTGTCACTCATCTTGCACAGACTTTATGGAAGCTGAGCTCATCGTGGATGATTTCAGAAGCAAAAACATGACTAACCTGCAGAGAACATGCTGCCTCATCGATGATAACTCACCAGTTCATGATTACCATCTCTCGAGCTTGCTGAATTTTCTCGTCAGTGGTGGAGGTTGATGGGCAAACTGCTACATTGTTCATTACATTTGTCTGGTAACTGTTAAAACTTCTCAATCCATTTATACACACTTATACATGGTAGTGCACTGTTGCCATATTGTATTAAAAGGTTTTCTGTTGAATTTCAGCCCCTGACACACAACCTGCTGACCAGAGAAATTGAATCATTGCTCTTTGTCCATCTTTTGTGCACACAGCTAGTGGAGTAGCCATGTTTACACTATAAGAGCAGCAAGAAAACTGGTGTGATCAAACTCAAACTTTGATCGCAGGACCACAATAGTACCAACTATAAGTACACATGAGTAAGAGGCAGTGTGACAAACCTAAAGACATGTTATGGTGAAAGTGCAGATATTGTTTGACTTATCTTTGTTGCATTTTTTCATTATGCTTCTATTTGTCTAATAACATACAATAAATATTATTATTATTATGTCTTTTTGAATTTCTTTTGGTGGGAACTATCCAGCCTTTTTCTACTATATAATTAAAAAAAAGAAAAGTCTTCGACAAATAAGACAACATAAAAATATTCCCTATTTTTTAAAATCTTACTCATTCAGATTCAGTATTTTGAAAAGAAGTGAAATAAAGAAAATGCAACACTTAAATCAAATGCATAATGAGAAAAGAGGGTTTGGAGAATTTGCCACTCCTGGAACATACTGAAGGCAAAATAGATTGATTGGTGCATTTTCTATGGCTTATCAACCCTTTGGAGGTTATTTAAAGCCAGAAAATAGTTTTAGATTGTAACAATTTCTTATTTTTTTGTGATAATAATGGTTTACTGATACAAGTCTTATGAATTAACCGATAGCTGAGGGGAGAAGAAGTGGATTCATACCTTTATCAAGAGTATTTGCATGTAAGTGAATATAACAAAATCAATGAGAATTGAAACTCTGCTCTCTGATTAACAATTATAAGCTATTATTCATTACACCATCTGCATATTCACGCTTACAGCACCTGGTTATCCCAAGCGGTCACCAATCTAAGGTACTGACCAGGTTCAATTCTGATCATATGTGTTTCAATGTGATGTCACCATAAGCCTATTGAAGGCAACAGGGATAGAGGTAAACAGCATGATGGACTTGTTTTTATGGTTTATCAACCCTTTGTAGCTTATTTAAAACCAAAGACATTTTGGAATAGAATAATACATTTTTTTTTTTTTTTTAAAAGTGAATATTTTAGTAACAATTTCTTGGAAAATAACAATGATTTTTCCATATACAAGATCTACTATTTAACCTATAGCTAGTGGGAGGAGATGGATTTATATCTTTCCCAAGGGTATTTGTATGTAACAATGTAAAACTTGAGCTCTGCTCTCTGACTTCTGAGTTATTGGATAAATAGCAAGTAACCTACCTAATGCGTTTGTGAAAATGGATGACAGAACAAATGATTGTAAAAAGACAAACATTACTAAGAGCCACAAATGTGGAGAGCCAGGACTGTTCATACCCTGAAGGAACATGATATATCAAACATTACAACAATGGAACAAGCCAAGAAACCAAATCTATGCACATGGGATAAAAATAAACACTTTAACCTTTTGAACCTCATTGGCCAGTATATCGGCAGTTGTGTGAAAGTGCATATACTATATTCAGAGGTTCAGAGTTCAGAGGGTTTAAAAAAAAAAAAAAAAAAAAATGGAGTGTTCTACTTGAATAGTGTTCATAATAACATATGGTAGTGTAAATATGAAAATCCAGTGCAATATAAAATTAAAGATATATTCAGAAATATTTTTTTAAAATAATTAGCTAATAAAGAATATTTTGGCATAAATACAAATAATTTTGTAATGGAACTAATGTTTGTTTGTTTGTTTGGGTTTTATGTCATATCAACCACTCTGGGTTAATTAATACCAAATCCAGTTTAAATATATATCTGCCAAATATATGAATTTTAAATGCCTATTTTGTATGGAAAATTTTTAGCAAGCTAGAGCTTATTTGCTTGTACACTGCAAAATAATCCTAGGTATTTTTGTTTAAGTCAAGAATTTCCATTTGATAAGGACAATTTATTTGCAAAATGGTAAAAGGTAGGATATGTTGTTTACACATCTTTGATAAGAGACCAATTCTTTTTAGAAAATCCAATATATTTTTTGGTTCAGTTTTTGCAAATAATTTCTTCATGTTCTTGATTGATTGATTAATTGTTTTGTTTAACGGCATCTCAAACTTAGCGGTCACTTTATGCCGAAAATGATTTTGAGTGACTTTAAAAGTCAAAAACGTATAGCTGGCAACATTATGGTTTCAAAAACGTACAGCTGGCAACATTATTTTTCCGAAAACATTATCTGAGGCCTTGCTGTTGGATGTAGTTTATCGCCGTACCCAGGACGCGGGTGTAGTTTATCGCCATACCCAGGACACGGATGTAGTTTACTGTCATACCCAGGATGTGGAACTAATCTTAGATGAGGATTGTTGAATAAGATCTTATAATGCATGACCATTTTTTTTTTTTTATATAGCCTATATTTTTATATAATACTGCTGACAATAAGATCTCATCCTTTTACAACTGAAATGGCTAGATGTAACCATACATTCAATGTTAACAGTTTCTTTTATTGTACCTCTTTTGTGGATCACTCTTTGGCTTCTTGCTTCCCAGTCAACTTTGATCTTCAAAACTTTAAATGCAATGTCAATCATTATCTTCTGTCTTCTTAGTTTGTCATCATTTATTGTTCTCTCATTAATAGTGTGTTTTTTTTTTTTTTTTCTCATTATCTCACAAACACTCAGTAAACCCTTATGTCTTAGTGGCTTTATTACCTTGCTTGGGTGAAATGATTAAATATATAATAATCTGAGTGGAGCACATTTTCATTGTGTAACATTTAGAAAGCTAAGTTTGCAAACCATTAGTAGTGAATTAAATCTTTACTGGATGCCACTTGTAGCCTTGATAAAAAATGTTTTGTTTTTAATATGACAATCAAAGAATGTTTTGTAAGTTTGTTTTCTTTTTCAGTTTTTCTCGTGTTCTTATAGTTCTTCTCTCTCACCTTAATGTTTTTTTTCTCATATTCTCTTACACCCTTCTGTCTTAGTGGCTTTATTGCCTTCCTTGGGGGTGAAATGATTAAAAAACAAAACAAAAAAAAAAAACACAAATAATTTGAACTCCTAGGAAAACTTAATGTAATTTCAATCCTCCTATATGGCAGTGAATGTTAGATAATTTTCTCAAAGATGAGACTTGTTACAACAGAGATGTGGTTCTACAGAAGGATGCTAAGAATAATGCTGGAACATGTAAGTATGAAGGAAGTTTTAAGGAAAATGAAACACAAAAGAAACAGGACACTGAAATTTAACTATCTTGGAAGTGTTTTAACATATGATGGAAAATGTGACACAGAAAACACCATGGAATAGAGAAATATACAGTAGCGAGCATAAAGATCATAACGATGTTAAGAAAAAGTCTAAATATGAAATAACTTTTTATTTAAAGCTTCAAAGAACATTTTATCAAGAAAAAATAAGGATATAGGTAAATTATATAATTCCAAAATATAAAGCTCAATAAACTTATTTTGATAAAGTTATAAGAATAATTATATAACATTCGAAAAAAATAGATGATCAAAAATATCAGAATGATTAAATAAATTCATAAAATTTAATAATTATTTTGCATTATTGAAAATTTTTTAGGGTAAGAATATAAAATTGAGTATTTTACTAAATTACACCGGCTCTTTACTGGCTCTTGCATTCTAAACATGGTGAAAAAATCTCACGTCATTGGAACTTAGGAAGCTGATAGTCAAGTTACGTAATGAAGAAATTCTCAATTGGGGATATTTCAAAGAGTGTGGGGAAATCTAAAAGTGTTATTCATAGTATTTTAAGAAAACTTGAGGAAACTGGGTCATGTGAAGCCAAGAAACCACCTGGCAGGCCTAGGAAACTACTGCAACTGAAGACAGATGGATTCGTAATGAATCAAAAAAAAAAAAAAGGATCGATTTGTGACAGCAACCACTATCTCTAAAAGAGCTAATGCTAAACTTGGCATTAAAATATCAAGGTACACTATTTCCCGAAGACTTAATGAAATAAATAAACAGTCAAGTAGCCTCTACAAAGCCTTACATTTCTAAAAAGAATCAAATGAGCCGATTGAAATTTGCCACTGAACACATCATATGGACAGAAGAACAGTGGGATTGTGTTCATTTCAGTGATGAGTCAAAGTTTAACCTGTTCGGTTGTGATGGGAGAAGGTTCTTTTGATGCAGTCCTAAGGAACGATATTTGCCTCAGTGCACTAAAAGAAGCATTAAATTTGGAGGAGGAAGTGTGATGGTGTTTGGCATGATTTTAGTTGCTGGTATGGGACCTCTTGTTATGCTATATGGTAAAATCAATGTAGCTGTATACAAAGAGATATTGAAGGAACATGTTGTACCTAATTTGTGAACTGCAATTAATCAACCAGCTGTATTTATGCAAGATAACACGCCATGTCACACAGTGAAGTCTGTTAAGACATTTCTTTCTAAGAAGAATGTTACTGTTATGGAGTGGTCTGCTCAAAGCCCAGACATGAATCCTATTGAGAATGTTTGGAAGTTACTAAATGAAAGAGCTAAGAAAAAGAATCCAACAAACGTTGAAGAACAATGGACTAATTTGAAAGGGGAATGGGAGAAAATATCTGTTAATGAATGCAAGACATTAATTAGCTCATGTAGCAAAAGATGTCAAGCTGTTATTGAAAGTAAAGATTTACACATCAAGTACTAATGAATTATTAATGCTATTTTCATTTGAAATGATGTATCCATTATAATAGTATGGTTTTATTAATCGTTCTGATGTTTTTGATCATCTATTTTTTTCGACTGTTATATAATTATTCTTATAACTTTATCAAAATAAGTTTATTGAGCTTTATATTTTGGAATTATATAATTTACCTTTATATCCTTATTTTTCCTTGATAAAATGTTCTTTGAAGCTTTAAAATAAAAAAGTTATTTCACATTTAGACTTTTTCTTAACATCGTCCTGATCTTTATGCTCACTAATGTATATTCAAAAAGGTAAGCAAAGTACTAAGAAACAGGAAAATTTTATTAGAAACAAACGAAAAGTGTGTTGAACAGCTATTTGACATCAACCCTCCTATATGGGTGTCAATGCTGGACAATTTTCTCACAAATAAGACTTGAGTCAACAGAGATATGGTTCTACAGAAGGACACTGAGAATTGATTTATATTTTATGTCTTAAACCCTTTACAAATTATTTTAAGCCAAAACAGATTTTGGATTGTAAGAGGTTGCTTACATTACTCAGTGTTCCTATCAGATCCAAATTTAAGTAATGACTGGGTAAAACAAGACTTAACTTCAGTGATTGAACAAGAACTGGAGTTTTCAACCCAATTTGACCATATGGCTAGGATACCGAGAATACCATGGGTAGAACATGTAAGCAAGGAGAAAGTTTTAAGGAAAATGGAAGCAAAAAAGGACACTTGTACTTAGAATTAGTGCAAATTTATGGGGGCAAATAATGGGGAAAGTGAGCTTAGTAAAGACTAACAAAACATACTGAAAACAAGAAAGGCAGAAGGAAAATTTGAGTAATGTACCTAATGAACTTGTATAAACAGTTGACAGAACAGGGATTGTTAGAGATAGTTATATGGACAAAGTTTAATTAGACCTACAAAGGATAGAAAGTTGTGGAGAGCTACGACCGCCTACATCCTGATGCTACATAGTACATAAAAGAAGAAACAATTTATTTAGTCATCACATGAAGCCCAGGTGATATAAGAAATATATAACCTAGACTGAAGTGATGATTAACATCATTGTTACCCGTGACCTGAGTAAGCAGATTTTTACCTGTTGTCCTAATCTCCTTAATTTTGCCATTGTCATCAGACCTGCTATAAAAAAGTACCTTGCATTGTCACTCCCACTGACAACTTCTCATTGTAAATGTATTTTGTCTTGTATCACAGAGGATTCTGTATTTCTTAGAATACACGACAAAAATCAGTTATTTTGCCTTTCGGTCTATTGCAATTCTTTTTGTTTTTTGGCTAAATGCAAAAGCCAGATCCCACAATGACATCTACATCAGGGATACCTAAAGAGATTGATATCAACCTATAGATCCCATTGAGAATATTCAAGGGGTTAATAAATGCTTGGCAGTTTAAAAGGAGGCTGATAAATGTCATGTGGTCAAAAGGGGGTTGATAACCAAATTGTGATGACTTCTAACTCATGAATTTTCCATCAAATATCAACAACCTTGTTACTGCCCATCAAAACACGTATTTCTTATTAAGGATTCCAACCAATAAAAAGGTATCTTCATTTATTTGTAATGTGCTTATTACCTTATATTATTTACGAAGTTGTTATTATAATTCATTATTATCCTATTATAATAATTGTTCTTACCCACCCTTCGTTAGTTTACACAACTGTTATGCCCTGCCGACACCTCATAAATACTGGACTATTCAGTTTTGATCACATGGGAAGCAAAAAGACTTATCAGAGACACTACTTGGTTTCAGTGAAAAAAAAAAAAAGAAGGAAAAAAGAAATACGTGTTCAATATCTGCTAATACCTAATAAATAAAGTATTCTGCTTTGATTACAAGTGAAAAGACATCAAAGTTGTTTACTTCATTTCAGCGAGAAAATGAAAGACAGTTAATGAACTTTAGAAACATATTTTTGTGAAAAATTGTTTTTCCCCTTGGAAATAGCACTAGGTGCTTGGTTAATGAATACTGAATGTTTCCTTATAAAGAAATGGCTAATATTATATATAACACCCAGTGGTAACATTCTGATTCATGCTTAAATACAATCTTCAATTTACATACACTATCCCTAATATTGAGCACTTTGACCCTTGAATATAGCATACCTTAAAACAATATATTATTAGGCTGGTGCAAAAATAATATCGTTTTTTGACGTATTTTTAATGTCAAAAAATGATATTATTTTTGCACCAACCTAATGTATATATATATATATATATATATATATATATATATATATATAATAAAAAGGCTTAAACACTAATATTACCATGGAATATTAGTGTTTAAGCCTTTTTATTATATCCTTACTCTGTCCTGGACATTGAGTTCTACCTGGATTTTATCCTCTCGGAAATTTTTTATTCTAAATATACATGTGTATATATGCACCTGTGGATTTTGCATATATATGTATATTTACCACTAATATTATCTATATATATATATATATATATAACAAACAAACACTCCCCAACTTTAATAATTTAATTCCATTCATGTCCCTATGAAATATCCACACAATACATGAGAAACAGTGAGACATTATATATTTCATCATTAAATAATATGAGAGACGTTTTGTACTTACTGTTTGAAATATTATTCCTTTAATTAGAGGTTTGGGGTATATTTATGTTATGAGAAACTCTTTCATGATGAACATAGACTACAATCATTCTACTCATGTCCCAGTGAAATCGGTAATAAAATACATCTATATATACAATGAATAGAGAATGCATCAAACACATATGTAATTTTAAAAACATGTCCTCTTTTATTAAGTTAAAATAGTCTCTTGGGTGAGGGCATCTTTGTCATGCATGTAATACAAAATGTACATCATCCAAAAATAATTATTTATGTCATTTAAGCCATATAATCATGTAAACCTCATTTAAACACATCCATAAACATGTTGCTTAATGGACATCAAAAGGTCTGTATTTCCATTAATGAGAACACTGTACAAATATTGGTAATAATTAAATTTTTCTTTTTTTTTAAATACTGAAACAGATTAGAAATTCATATTAACATTTTCACTACTAAATTATCATATTGTTGCCTGGCTGTGCATTTACTGGAAATAAATTATCATAAATATGCTTAAGGTGATTTTCTGATAGGTGCTGCCATTTTGGTTTCTATAAAATACTCTGTAGTACAGACAAAACTAAATGCCACCCATCAACAAACAACATAAAAGGCTACTTATGCTTACAGTTGAAATTTCTGAGACACATAAGATGACTTGAAGAAATTGACACTCACAGAACATATTGAATGCAAGAGGTTCAGATGGAAACATCAAGTCACCTACCTTATGAGCTTGTGTAAATAATGGCAGAACAGGGACTGGGAAGGAGAGTAAGGAGACAAACATGGCCAAAAGCTATGAAAAATAGGAAGTCGTGGAGAGTTATGACTACTCATATCCTGAATGGTCACAACACATAAAAAAATTGTTTAATCTGACCCCAACCTCACAAACTCATGATGAACAATTAGAAAGGACTTTCAAGCAAAATAAAAATCGATGATCAGGAAGTTGTGAGAACAATTCAAATACTTTACCACGATTATCAGCAAAGTGGTCTCCAAAATAGAAATAATTTCAAGAGCATAAAAATGGCAGCTGTTGCAAAACTAAGAATTATCGGGAAAAAGAACATCTGCTTAAAATCAAAGACCAGCCTGTTTGCATGCACAGATCTCAATCTTTTTGTACATCTGCAAATCTTGGACATTAACAGCAGAACTACAGCAAAGAATCCAAGCATTAGAAATGCTACAGATGCTATATTCTGTATAGATTGCATCAAAAATGGCACAGTGTGAGACAGTATCAGACAAAAAACAGGACCACTGCAAGACCTCATAACCATTGTCAACAGG